>JANAVB010005999.1:330000-350553 GCA_029216955.1 Iris pallida
CTAGTTTCTCTGTCGCGTGGGTACCAGCGGTTCTGCGTTCGATCAACGGCATTGTGCAGCACTGGGTATGCTCGCCTTGAGCCAGGGAAGGTCGGCGAAGCCCTCAGAGTTGATCCTGAGGAATTTTCGTAGGTTTTAAATCTCTTAAGGATTTTTGAGCACAGGACATATAAGTTTTTATACGCGAGGCTCCCGCTGATTTCGATCGAATTCATACGAATTTTAACCAAAAATTTTGATGAGAACAATCTTATCTACTAGAGGTTGGGTTAGGATTTGAATTCGAGTTGAAGATTTAGATAGGTTTCAAATCCTATCGATCTCCTTTTGGTTCGCAGAAGGAGCTGTAGGGCGGGATTTGGTGGTACTGTTCCTTTAAAGGAACAGTACAGGGTCTTAATAATATATTTTTTCACTAATATATATATACATATATATCTTATATCTATATTTCTATATATACCCAATAATCTCTTTAATTTAAATAAAATCTACAATCTTATCTACCTACATATATTATATTAAATATATATCTTTATAACCCATTGACAATAAAATTGACAACTAGTAATAATATAAATATCAATAATTTTGACTATTTAATCATAATAAATAACCTTAATAATAGTAAAAATATTAAAATAATAAATGTAGTCTAGGTGGGCTCACCCTTATCTGGGTCCAAAAAATTGTACAAATGTTGCAAATATTATTTAATAATAAAATACCAATAATGGTACAAATAGTTAAATAATAAAATTTTACATGAAATTCTAAAATACTTAGAAAATATGTTGTACATACATAAAATATGTTCACATGGCCACCTTGGTCCCCTCACATGCCTACTGGGCTTAAATTTGGTTAGGGCCCAGTTCGGGCTGAATTGGACAAACCGAGTCATCTAAAATCAATATATAAATAATATTTAATTAAAATAGTTTAAATGAGTCATCAACAACTTGGCCTGGTTTTCCTAGTTTGGACATCATTATGGCTAGGCTTCCCCGGCATGGCTAGTACACTAGTTAAGGCACACTGCTACATCTTCCGTGCCAAAATTTAGGTAGTCTTGTGCCCCAAAATTCAATATGGCTAGGTCATTTCTAAGAAAAAAATCATAAATTTAAAAATTTTGGTACGATAAATAAATAACTATTATATATATTATTTTGAAACTATAAAAATAGAAATATTTTTCTAAAAATATGTACGCGCATCCACGTAATCGTACTTGTCAAGCAAATTCGAAAAATAAAATTTCGTGCGCGACGTGCAATACGACTACGCGACGTACAATACAAATTTTAAATCAGTACCAAATTTAATATAAAAAATATATAGAAATTTAGGGGTTTATATCTATCCAACTTAAAAGAATTTTGTCCTCGAAATTAAGAATTTGTAGGGGTGAGAAGACACAAGGGGTGTCGATGGGGAACAATCAATAAAAATTATGCCGTAAGAAATGCGATCTAGATCATAGAAAAATAATAGTACGGTACGGTCACGGATAATGAATGAGGGTCACGATTTAAGAACGAATTAGGCTTATTCCTGAAGTAAGAGATTGAGGTCATGGTAGAAAATATAGGCCAGAAAACGGATCAGTGGTAGGATGAAGGATGCAACATCGAGTGAGAATGTTAGTCGATAGGAAGGCTAGGGAAGTTCTAGTATAACGCCTTCGTCCTTCTAAATAGGTGAAGGCGAAAGCATATAGATTCGAAGGAGGCGTTATCGAATAGAATACGTGATTCAAAGACGATCGAATAATTCAAAAAGAGTTGCCAAGGCAGTCGCGGATGGACTCTAGAGGGCGAGTTTAGCTATGTCCCCATCCACGTAGAACGATAATAAAGCGAACCAAACGTGCACTTGGTTGATCAGACCATCATGCACCGGTTCTGATTAGACCATATGTTAGTGGACATGCCCAAATAACATATGTCTTGAAACAAGCTTAATAAAAGAAAGCTTGCAAAAATTAGACTACATTAGCATCATTTGTCAAGATAGTAAAAATAAGGCACGATGGTTGATGAAATAAGAACAAATAAAATAGTCTAAGAGTCATAAGAATATAAGTCTTGTTTATTCCTATACGATCAATCTACGGTTTATTGCCCAAGGCTTGGTTGACCAAATGGGTTAACTTTCTCTAGTCTCTACGTCTAGATAATACTATTTGTATTCCCTTAATGGTCAAGGGTGTGTCAAGTCGTAGGTATTCTACCCACTTAAAGAATTAAGCTAAGGGTGTTGGGGATATCACTATAGGTCAATCTCTAGCAAGCACGAAGGGAAGACAAGAATAATGTAGGAGGAATCAAGCAAGATGCAATTGATGAGTCGAACGTAATTTGAATAGGGAATCGAGGAAAGAGGTCAAGTATGTGGATGAGATCCTAGACTTCTAATCCTATTTCAGGCTTGCTTGGTACGGTAATGTAACCAAACAATTTATCTCGACCTGTATGGGCCACCAAAAATATGTAACGCCCCAGTCCCAAATACGTAGGACTAGGAACGTAGACATGCCAGCTGTATACATACGAAGTATACTCCAATAATGGAAACCTCGTATGAATACATAAGCTGTAAAATGCAGTAGAACCATAACTAATCTCATCCATACAAAATAAATGAATAAAAGATATCATATAAAGATAATGAATTGTCTTGATACAATATGTTGGACGGAGACAAATCCACTACCAACAAGTAAAGGAAAATACATGAGAAAAGATATGATTTTTGGCAAGGAACGAAGACGATCCAATGCAATCATTCTCGAAGAATAGCGATGATCGGCTAGAGCTAGAACACCTGTGAAAGACAATAGCACACCTGCGAGATAACCAGGTCCTCAGAGGGACGTAACAAGACACATAATATCATGCCATATAACTGAATAATATTGCTCAAATAAAGTCAATTGAATTATAACATGGTCCAATACAAACCTATTGAACTAGCTTACCATCCCCCAACCAAACAAGGACAGGAGATGGTAAACTAATTCACGGTGGTATCTTTCCATGCTAAGTATCCAATATGGTATCCGAACCCCAACAAAGTTCAATACCTTCTCATCGAAGTAGTAAGTCACACAACCAAACAAGGACAAGATGTGACGAACTAATCCGACAAGTTATTGTTCCAAGCCACGGTCAATACAAGTACCCAAACCAAAAGTACTCGTACCTAACGGATAAATATAGCCTAACAAGTCTAAGTGATGCAGTTTTAAGAACAGTTCATGGTCGCATGACTACCGGGTTAAGTCAAGAAAATACCAATGCAGTACCTCAGTAGCGAGTCACAATACCATATACTATTCCTCAGTATCGAGCGAGTCTATAGCATATAGTCTACCTATCGTTCCTCAGTAACGAGCGAGTCTATGATAGATAGGTGGTAGTCAACTTCCAATCATGTTCTCCCCGTCCAATGCCAACTCATAACTGCTAAGTCTTCTAGCATGCAATTCTAATACAGTTTATTTTCTAACGCACGGCTTATACGTACTGGTGGCCAGCCAATCACGCATGTCCGAGTCCTATATGTGACGCACAACAACATGGTATAAATGTGTCAAGGCCTATGTATGCAACACACAAGGTAGTCCCTTAAATCTAGGTTTAATGTGTAAGAAAAATAATACATAGCAGGAGAATATAAATGAACAGTGAGTTCTAACAGGTTATGCCATGTATCACAGTTTATTTTGCATAAAGAAATAATGAATAATGCATGAAATATGAGCTAAAATAATTAAACAGCAAATGGCAAGGTGTCTTGCCTGAGGGTGGTGTGAGATGAAGCAAAATCCAACAGTCAGAATCGTCAACACGAAAGTCAAAATCCACAAGAAGCTACGGATGCTGAAACAAACATCACGAACGAGTTTGAAATAAAGATATGCCTAGAAAACGCCTGTCCAAAAGTTAAATTCTGGAACAGGGGCAAAATCGTAATTTTAGGTCAAAACGATGTCTACCGTTGGACCCATTTTGTACCGAAATGCGTGCCAGTACCTACGGTCTCTAAAGTCATCAAACTACATATCTACGGGTCCGGTTTGAGGGGGCGAACTCAACAGTATGTCCAGTTTTGGATTCCGATGAGCCGTGCACAAATTTGTCAGTTAGGACGGGTCGCAGGCCCGCCAAATAGGCGTTCCACTCGACCTTCTTAGAATCGGACCAAACTTGACATACAGGACCAAAAAATGATACGGTCCTGCTGGCACAAGTTTCGTCTCGATACGACGAACGTACACGAAGTTATGGCCAAGTTTGCAAAAGGTCGATACGGGGGTATCTTGACGGATACGTACTGATTTTGTCGCGCACACGCAACGAAATCGAGTTCCGTCAGTTCCCACACGTCCGTAAAATCCATACGCACCTTTTGATGTGTATAGTGCGCGACCACGTCTCCCAGTTTGTCGGGACGTACGACGTATCGGTTAATTTTTCCAAAATTCTATAGGTTATAAAAACAGTTTTTATCGATTTTCAAAATTGAATAACTTGAGATTTACTACCTAATAAAATTTCCAATTGAAGGGTTCTGTTCCTGGTTATATGGTTACAACGTTATTCAAAATGTTTCGAAAACCCTACACAGGATTGATCAAAATCAGGCATCGAACATGTGTGTTTGGGCTATTGTGAAACTGTCAAGAAATAGTTTTTTTTGGACTTTTTCGAGTCGATGTACCGACTCGCTGGGTTGACACCATGGGGTACTGCCAGGGGGGTCGTCTAGAGGGTCATATAGGTTATTTAGGGCAACTCGCAGAATCGAAAGAAAGTACGTATGCTCAAAGAATTTGGTTGGAGACAAGGTGTACCTCGCGGGCGTCGAAACAGGATGATCCCTTTGTTTCTCTATCGCGTGGGGTACCGGCGGTTCTGCGTCGATCAACGGCACTGCGCAGGGCACTGGGTATGCTCGCCATGGGCCAGGGAAGGTCGGTGAAGCCCTCAGAGTTGATCCTGAGGAATTTTCATAGGTTTTTAAATCTCTTAAGGATTTTCGAGCACAGGACATATAAGGTTTTTATACGCGAGGGTCCCGCTGATTTCGATCGAAATTCATACGAATTTTAACCAAAAATTTTGATGAGAACAATCTTATCTACTAGAGGTTGGGTTAGGATTTGAATTCGAGTTGAAGATTTAGATAGGTTTCAAATCCTATCGATCTTCTTTTGGTTCGCGGAAGGAGCTATAGGGGTCGGGATTTGGTGGTACTGTTCCTTTAAAGGAACAGTACAGGGGCTTAATAATATATTTTTTTCATTAATATTTATATACATATATATCTATATATATCTATATTTCTATATATATACCCAATAAATCTCTTTATAATTTAAATAAAAATCTACATCTTATCTACCTACATATATTGTATTAAATATATATCTTTATATAACCCATTGACAATAAAATTGACAACTAGTAATAATATTAAATATCAATAATTATGACTATTTAATCATAATAAAAATAACCTTAATAATAATAGTAAAAATATTAAAATAATAAATGGTAGTCTAGGTGGGCTCACCCTTATCTGGGTCCAGAAAAATTGTACAAATATTGCAAAATATTATTTAATAATAAAATACCAATAATTGTAAAAATAGTTAAATAATTAGAAATTTTACATAAAATTCTAAAATACTTTAGAAAATATTTGTACATACATAAAATATGTTCACATGGCCACCTTGGTCCCCTCACATGCCTACCTGGGCTTAAATTTGGTTCGGGCCCAGTTCGGGCTGAATTGGACAAACCGGGTCATTTAAAAATCAATATATAAAATAATATTTAATTAAAATAATTTAAATGAGACAATTCACAACTTGGCCTGGTTTTCCTACTTTGGACATCATTATGGCTAGGCTTCCCCCGGCATGGCTAGTACACTAGTCAAGGCACACTGCTACATCTTCCGTGCCAAAATTCATGGTAGTCTTGTGCCCCAAAATTCAACAATGTCTAAGGTCATTTCTAAGAAAAAAAATCATAAATTTGAAAATTTCGGTACGATAAATAAAAATAACTATTATATATTATTTTAAAACTATAAAAATTGAAAAATATTTTTCTAAAAATATGTACGCTCGCACCTAATCGCACTTATCGAGCAAATTCGAAAAATAAAATTTCGTGCGCGACATGCAATACGACTACGCGACGTATAATATAAAATTTTAAATCAGTACCAAATTTAATAATAATAAATATAGTAGAAATTTAGG
This sequence comes from Iris pallida, assembly GCA_029216955.1. Classification (NCBI taxonomy): domain Eukaryota; kingdom Viridiplantae; phylum Streptophyta; class Magnoliopsida; order Asparagales; family Iridaceae; genus Iris; species Iris pallida. The sequence continues at coordinate 336,284 of JANAVB010005999.1, forward strand.
GGTTTTACAGTCCAAGCCCTTATCAGTGGGCAATTTCCTGCGTGTGTGTGTGTCAGTGTGACCACTGCGGGTTCGATTACTCCCCAATCACTAAACCAAATCCTTCCAAGTCTTGGGTACACCCTATCAGTCAAGGCCCCCATATTCGTGTCAAATCTAATGTCCTCAAGTGTCGTGTATAGGGAGATCTAGGGGTTGGGTAGCAGGACACAGGGCATAGTCTCGTGCACGTGTCCCTGTGTCAATTTTCGACATGAAAACAACACTAAATCTAGCTCAATCAACAAGATCTATAATCTACACTATATTAGCTACAAGTCCATGTAATTAGTTTTGCAATTTACAGAAATTTATTTCTTAGAGGCATTTCACCAAACACTTTACACTACACTCCGACACGCCTCCGACATGCGTATCAAATGGACACAAAATCCTCCCAAACTTGGTAAACGGCTAGGGGGACCCTAAACGAATGCATCTATGGAAAGAAATCAAAATTTTAATAGGTTTAGGAGCCATTACCTATTGAGAGTTGGAATATCAATGAAAAGCTTAGAATGAGATCCTTCCACCCCCTTGCTATGGTCCAAGAGCCTCCAAATCCTTGCTAGCTAGCTTCTGTGGACCTCCTCTACACTAGGGGAGTGTGATCTAAAAGACTAGGCTCAATTTGGAGGTGATTTGGAGAAAAAGGGATGATTTGGGGAAGAACACAAATTAGGGTTTAGAGAGGCTATGAAAACAGGCAAGGGGTGTGCTAACATGTGTTTATATAGGGGAGGGGATCCTTTGATGGCAGCCAAGGGGTGTCTCTAGGGTTTGGTAGATATTTAGAGCAATGGGTAGGCTTCTTTCTACAAGTAAACTTAGCCCTTAAGCTAAAGGCCCAAGTAAAATATCTAACATTAACAAATATCCTACTCCTAACTTAATATCTAGATATTACTAACCTTGTCATGATGGAAGCTTCTAATCTAATATCTAGGCTCGTGACTAATATTTAGGTTAGGGCAATTCTAGGTTAAGGCCTAATAAAGAGATTAGTACAATATTAATTAATCAAAATTATTTTTCACCAAAAGTCAAAAATGACCAAAATACCATTGACCTAAAAGTGATAATTAGTCAATCTAATCACACGGTTAGGTCTCCACGGTCATGGTTAGTCTCTAGGTCAAGTAACTCTAGGGTTACACTAATAAAACACCAAATCAAAATTCACTAATTTAAATAGTATTAAATTAATTAAAAATCACCAAAAATTACTAACATGATTTAAATCATACTAGTTAATGGCCAATTTTACAAAAGTTCAAAATTACCCTCATTTTAGAAAAGTGGCGGTTAAAGTCTATCATCTTTAAAATAATTTCGTCCTCGAAATTTAAAGTGGTCGTACTCCTTCTAGGTCAAACCCCCAACAATCAAAGTCTCTAAATCATACAATTCGATAATCATATACGTCTGTCCAAAATCATGATACTTAGAATCTTCGTCATACTAGTAAGCAAGGCTACGATAAATTATAGAGTCTACAACTAAGGTATATACCTCTAGAATCATGGTATTTAAAATTTTTGTATTGTTGCATGCTTGGCTGCGAAAACCTTAAATTTTTACACCCGAGAAATACATCCAAAATCAGACTATAGCTAATATGACTGTAGAAGACTCTAGATTCCATAACTGAGGCGACCTAGCCCATAAGACTTATCTTGGTATGAAATTTAAATCAACATTGAATACTAAGAATCTATTTCATCAACGAACAAGGAAGGTAAATAGGAACAGTTGGAATCGAATTTCTAGATAGATTATAATGAGAAAAAAGCAGAAATGGAATCGTGAAGAACAGAACTTGCAATCAACTCTCCTACTGCATTTGCATCCTCGGCTGTCATGGCGAAAGTTCGCCCCTGCTGGCCTCCTCCTCTGGCCTTCTACTAATGCTGGACAAACCTCTGCTGCTGAGTCTGTAACGGTAGTCCCCTCTGCTGCCCTGTTGGAGCCCTAGCTCTTGCTGCTGCCTGAGTCAATAGTGTCAGGTTCTTGGGACACTCGCTACACTGATATTCCGCTGCACCACAAAGTAAACATCTGCCCAGTCTCTTCCTGCAGTCGTTGTACCCATGGCCTGGCTTCTTGTAGAAGTTGCACATAGCGTCCTGCTGCTGCCTGGGTGCCTACTGGAAAAGCACACGTCCCTGGCCCTAAAACTTCTGCTAAATCGGACCCTGATGCTGAATCTGTACGTGAGGCCTCTTGGCCGGGCCTGTACTGCCACTAGCTCCATGCAAATCATGACCTCTCTTCAGCTTCAGTCCTAGGTCATCCTCTGTTGTCATAGCTCCTGCTAGGATCTCTGTAAAAGTAGCATCCCGGCCACTCATGGTCAAGGACCTGACCTCCCTGATCAAGCCCCTACGGAACTTCCTCGCCTTCGTCGTCTCGCTCAGATCCTCCATAAATCTGCTCAGCCCACAGAACTCTCCAGAATACTCCTCGACTGTCTGGTTCCCCTGAACCAGACTCTCAAACTACTGCTCCAAGCCTTCCAGTGCTACGTCTGGAAAGAACTACTGCTTGAAGAGCTTCTTGAAAGCTCCCCACGTCTGGCCCTCTATTTTCACTCTGGGATCTGTTTGGTACCATGTGCGGGCAAGGTCCTGCATCTGGCTGCCCGTCGTCTCTATCTGTATTACCGCTGGTATCAATGTCAGTCAGAAGATCTCCTCGATATGCTCAATCCAGTCATCGGCATAAAGAATCCCCTCGGTACCTCGAAAATCTCTCGAACGCATCTTCTAAAAATCCTGGATGCCCGACGTAATCGGCTGATACTACTGAACCTGCCCTCCATGCGGCTGGGCAGTCACCATATCCAATGTTGTCCTGACCAGCTGGTAGACATCATCTATGCCCTGTCGAAAGTCAGCAGACTGGCACTGCTACTGGTGCTGCTGTGCCTCCATCATCTGCTAGAAGAAGGCAAAAAGCTGAGCTGCATCCACTGATCCTGAAGATGGCTGTCGCTGAAGTATGTCCGAGATGACTGGAGTAGGCCTCCGAATAAGTGGACGTGCACCCCGAATACGACAGAAGCTCCGACATGAGAAGTAATAAGGGGAGTTGCGGTCCCAGGGTCCAATTGAACCAGACGAAAGGTGGCAAACCTCTCGACGGTATCCCCCGGGTCGGAGCGATGAGATCGTGTCTCCATCACCATCCTGAAGATAGATCAAACAAGAAAATCAATACTGAGAAAGAAGCGATATAATCAAAGGAGGACAGTTTATTTCAAGAGGAAGCAATTATCAGTAAGAATTTAGATGGCAGGAATTTAGATAAGAGTTTTTCTTAAATGTGATTGAGTACCTCAAAATTTATATCCTATATCCTACTACAGGCTGTAGTGATACTCTAGTTCGAGTACCACTACGAAATCGCATTAGTCACGACTCTCAAGACCTACATGGGCCACCATAAAAAATGTATCACGACCCGTACCTAGTGTAGGGGCACGAGAAGTGGGTATGTCCAGCCTATGCCGCAGTGTCGGCGGTAGAACGCTTCTAGGTCACTATCACTAACTAAATACAATATGATATACTCTCCAAACGGAGGACAAATCACATAAGGTACAACTCAATCACAAATCTAGAGATGGAAATAGCACAATATGATGAATAGAAAATCACAAAAGAGAAATACAAACAGAAGAAAAATTAGTCTAAATATCTAAACGACACAACATCTCAAACATCCAAATAATCCAAACTCAGAAATTAATACAAATAGCAAGAACTAAGATAAAACCTAGCTAATCTAGTCTGAGCAGTAGGGATGACGTCCTCAGCTAGAGCTGGATCCTCCTATGGGTCCAACTCACAGGTGTCGTCTAGATGGGCTCTATAATAGGTTGGGCAGAAGTCCTCAGTATCATCTGTAATATTTTCAACAGGTCCAGTCAGGACAAGAGCGAATATATAACACTGAAACATGATTATATCATGACGGAATATATAAAACAGGCAGTAAAGTAAACTATAATGAAAACTGCAAGACATATACAAGAACAGTGTAAAATAGACAATCTGAGTACAAGAGACAGTTGTATATGAAATAAGAACTGTAAATAATATAAGTGATTAGAGCACAAGATGGTTATGTAAACAGGCTGGGATATACAATAAAATAGGACTCCATTATACTTGAGAGCATAATGGACATACACAATATTTGCACAATATGGGATTTGATCACATAACCATTTCCTACTCACCCTCCCCAATCAATACACAAGGATCCAGTCAAGTTATGTTATATGTACAATAGTTTTATCCATGAAGCTCATATGATCATGAGAGTACAAGATTGCACAAAAGTATACATGAATAGGGGTGTACAAAAAATACAATATATTCGTGAAAAGCACTTGACAATATGTATTTGATGTACCCGAGGAGGATAACATCGCAAGACAAGATCCATAGGGTACTGGTCTGTGATAACAATCGTGACAGCATCAAGTAGTTTATCTAAAGCTTGAATATAAGTTCTAGCAAGTATGAAAATAATCAGAGCATGTACTCGCCTAATATCCTGAACGACTGATGAGAATAGATGTCCGTACAGGAGTCACAGTGTCCTATTTAGAGCAAAACAGGTTATAATGTATTCAAGATGTTATAAATAAAGTTTACAATGCAATCTATATGATTATAGGTCATTCTAGGTCAAAGTTAACTCTGGTCAACAATCTAGTCAAACTAGGTCAACTCTAGTCTAGGGTTTAGTCAAACTCAAGTCCACAAGACCAATTAAGCCTATAGGGGTCAAATATAGTCTAACCAACCCTTATGTATGTATATATACCATACATATATACTAAGCTAGTTCCTATATAGGACAGCCTATATAGGAACCCTATGTAACATAGTATATACATAATACCTATATAGCAAGGTTCACAAATATATACTTACACACATCCATATGACATACTTATATATATATATATATATATATATATATATATATATATATATATACATATATATACATCCGCCGAAGCCCCGTCCCCCTGTACCATCGGATCGCGTGGGGCCCGCGTAGGGCCCGCCCCCACCCGCGCGATCCAACGGCTAAGAAAAGGGGTAAGGCAATAAGAGTGTGTGTGTGTGTGTGTGTGTGTGTGTGTGTGTGTGTGTGTGTGTGTGTGTGTGTGTGTGTATACTGTGTGTGTGTTGTGGGAGTGAGGGGACAGTGAAGGGGGTCTGAACTGGAACTGGAACTGTGGGGGTTTCCAGGAAAGCCTAGCTAAGGCAACACAACAACATATACATAGAAAACTATATAACACTATCAATATATATATACATAGAGGTTATATAGTAAACTGGAGAGCTAAGAGTATATATATATATATATATATATATATATATACACTCTTAGCTCTCCTGAGTGTATATATATATATATATATATATATATATATATATATATATATATATATATATATATATATATATATATATATATATCAATAAGAGTGTGTGTGTGTGTGTGTGTGTGTGTGTGGTGTGTGTGTGTGTGTGTGTTGTGGGAGTGAGGGGACAGTGAAGGGGGTCTGAACTGGAACTGGAACTGGAACTGTGGGGGTTTCCAGAAAAGCCTAGCTAAGGCAACACAACAACATATACATAGAAAACTATATAAACACTATCAATATATATATACATAGAGGTTATATAGAAAACTGGAGAGCTAAGAGTATATATATATAATATATATATAATATATATATATATATATATATCTATATATATATATATATATATATATATATACACTCTTAGCTCTCCTGAGTGTATATATAATATAGATATATATATAATATAAAAATATATATAATATATATATATATAGATATCTATATATATATATATAGATATATTATATATCTTATATATATATATATATAAAATATATATATATCTATATATAATAATATATATATATATATATATATATATATATAAAATATATTATATATATATATTATATATATACATCAGGAGAGCTAAGAGTGTATATATATTATATATATATATATATAGATATTATATATATAATATATATATTATATATATATATATATATCTATATATAATATATATATATATATATATATATATATAGGGGAGGGATATTGCACCAAACTTATTGCATCAATTGTTGTACCAAACAATCTCAACCACACATTTATTTCAATCATGTGGTATAAAGCATGCTGACGTGGCAACAACTTTATGGAATGCTTTATAACCATGATAGAAAAAATGTGTGGTTGAGATGTTGGTGCAATAATTGATGCAATAAGTTTGGTGCATATTCCCTTCCATATATATATACACATATAAATAATATAAATATATATATATATATATATATATATATATAGATAGATATATAATATATATATATATATATATATATAGTGTGATGTTAGTTTAGATATATATCCCTAACATCAACAAGATAATATATATAATAGATATATATATATATATATATATAATATATATAGTATATATATATATATATATATATAAAAACTAACAATATAATATTATATATATAATATATATAGATATATATATATATTATAATATATATATATATATATTGAGTTTATATATTATATATCTTTTATATATATATTAATTTTATAAATATATATATATATATTTTATAAATATATATAAAATATAATATATATTATATATAAAAATATATATATAATAATAAATATAGATATATATATATATATATTATATATATAGATCTATATATATATATAATATATATATATATAGAATATTTAATATATATATATATCTAGATTATATATTATTATATATGTATATATATATATAATATTATATTTAAAAAATATATATTATATATATATATATATATAGAGATATATATTATATATATATATATATATATTATATATTTATATATTATATAATTTATATTATATATATATTATATTATAATATATATATATATATATATATATATATATATATATATTATAATTATATTATTATAGAATATATAGAAGAACTATATAACATATAGAACATATATATGAAAGTATATCTATCAAAACAATATAAACTAACAACCTATGTCCTCATAAATCAACTGGGAATAATCCCAACTCAAACTGGTAGAAAACCAAATCCTATCAAAATGTTCAGAAAATACAAACTACATACATATATACAAGTATATATACATACACAATATATAATAGGAAAAAGAGGATAATGTGTACCCACACATGTGTAAGCAAGGGGGTGTCATACGTGTCCAAACAGGTGTCCAATTCGTGTCGAATCGCCAGTGTCCAGTGCGTATCAGAGAATGGGCGGAGGCAAGCCTCGTGAGTGTATGTCGAGTCCCCGAGGACACGACACGTGTAACTTCGTAGGGGCGGGCATACGGTTCTATGACCCGCGGTTCCGACCCGGCCCGAACCGTAAAATGTCTAAACAAGCCGGTTCCTAAATTTTGAAATTTAAACGGGACGGGCCGGGGTGGGTCGTGTGACATTAACGGGTCGGGACGGGTCCTATTTTCAAAATAAATGGGGACCCGGCCCGACCCGTTTCTAGGAGTATATTTTTTATATCAAATTTTAGCATTTTTTGTTATTGTACTCTATACATAATAGAATATCTTATTGTTTACTAAACAAATTCTAGAAGTTTGGGAAGACATTAAACTTGTTTTGTTCTTATAGACAATATAACATATGTAAATGTTTGCTATTATAGAATTTTTTAAACTTTTTTGGACTCGTTTGGACCCGTGGGTCGACCCGTTTCGGACCCATTTCAAACGGGTCCGGTCCGGTCCGGTTCGGGTCCAATATTTTTTGGACCCGTCCCGTCCTGCCCCGCCAAGTAACGGGTCCGGTCCGAGTCCAACAAATTTGGGTCCGGCCCGACCCGTGCCCACCCCTATAACTTCGTGTCTCGTGCTCATGTCAGTAGGTAGGTGAGTCCTAGATCTACGTATCAGTCACCCTGAATCATGTCCAAACAGTATCGTGTCCACGATACGAAGCCGTATCTGAAAGGGAAAACTCGCGTGTGCGTGTGTGTGTAAAACCAATGCGTGTGGAATAACTCATCAACCCTTCGATGAAATCTTTCCAAACTTTGGGAATACCCTGACAGTCGTGGCCCCCACCTCCACACCAAAATTCATGTGTCGAGGTATCGTGTCCAGTGAGTACGAGGTGTCGGGTAGCAGGAGAAGAACCACATAACCCGTGTTGTGTGTGCGGTGTGTGTCGGGTGGGATTAGACACGATTGTGTCCAATCCAACATCGTGCAGGTGTGTCACAGAATAGGGTAGGTGTCAGGGTATGTGTGTGTCTAGTTAGAATGTGTCCAAGATGTGTCATGTCGAGTGTCCAAGCCCTTATCAGTGGGCAATTTCCTGCGTGTATGTGTGTCAGTGTGACCACTGCGGGTTCGATTACTCCCCAATCACTAAACCTAATCCTCCCAAGTCTTGGGTACACCCTGTCAGTCAAGGCCCCCACATTCGTGTCAAATCTCGTGTCCTCAAGTGTCGTGTATAGGGAGATCTAGGGGTCGGGTAACAGGACACAGGGCACAGTTTCGTGCACGTGTCCCTGTGTCAATTTTTGACATGAAAACAACACTAAATCTAGCTCAGTCAACAAGATCTATGATCTACACTATATTAGCTACAAATACATGTAATTATTTTTACAATTTACATAAATTCATTTCTTAGAGGCATTTCACCAAACACTTTACACTACACTCCGACACGTCTATGATACGCATATCAAATGGACATGAAATCCTACCAAACTTGGTCAACAACTAGGGGGACCCTAAATGAATGCATCTATGAAAAAAAATCAAAATTTTAATAGGTTTAGGAGCCATTACCTATTGAGAGTTAGAATCTCAATAAAAAGCCTAGAATGAGATCCTTCCACCACCTTACTCTGGTCCAAGAGCCTCCAAATCTTTTCTGGCTAGCTTCTATAGACCTCCTCTACACTAGAGGAGTGTGATGCAAAAGACTAGGCTCAATTTGGAGGTGATTTGGAGAAAAGGGGATGATTTGGGGAAGAACACAAATTAGGGTTTAGAGAGGCTATGAAAAGAGGCAAGGCCGGGTGTGCTAACATGTGTTTATATAGGGGAGGGGACCCTTTGATGGCAGCCAAGGGTTGTCACTAGGGTTTGGTAGATATTTAGAGCAATGTGTAGTCTTCTTTCTATAAGTAAACTTAGCCCTTAAGCTAAAGGCCCAAGTAAAATATCTAACCTTAACAAATATCCTACTCCTAACTTAATATCTAGATATTACTAACCTTGTCATGATGGAAGCTTCTAATCTAATATCTAGGCTCGTGACTAATATCTAGGTTAGGGCAATTCTAGGCTAAGGCCTAATAAAGAGATTAGCACAATATTAATTAATCAAAAAAATCACCAAAAGTCAAAAATGACCAAAATACCCTTGACCTAAAAAGTTATAATTTATCAATCTAATCACATGGTTAAGTCTCCATGGTCATGGTTAGTCTCTAGGTCAAGTAACTCTAGGGTTACACTAGTAAAACACCAAATCACAATTCACTAATTTAAATAGTACTAAATTAATTAAAAATCACCAAAAATCAATAACATGATTTAAATCCTACTAGTTAATGGCCAATTTTACAAAAGTTCAAAATTATCCTCATTTTAGAAAAGTGGTGGTTACATAAATAGAGTTTGTGTCTATAATGACTAATTAAAAAAGACTCTATGCTAAGTCCAGAAAACAACTACTATGAGAATATATAATCAAAGTGTAATAATACGAAAAGTAAAAGAGTTTAGAAGAACAAACATAGACACAGCGATATATCCTGGTTTCTCTCATGGAGGACTAGTCCAGGCCCGAGAACTCTTGCTCGGAGTTGAAATCTACTATTTATGAAATAGGGTACACATGTGCCTTTAGTCCGAAGAGCATGCCAACTTTTTACAGACACGAGCCTTTGAAGCGCTCGACTACTTTAACTTCGCAGATGCGAAACTTGGAATTTTCCAAGTGACTTCTTTTCAACTCTTGCACAAAATTTCTAGCTGAATCGCACTGAGCACCTTAGGGCTATGATGTTTTATGGCTAGGGGATTTGGAAGAGTAAGGCTTAGAGTATATAAGGCTTGGAATATTGAAAGCTTGAGAGTAGGAGATGATTTGAAATGAGAGGAATCAAGCTTTATTTATACTAGGCAAGGGAGGTAGAGTTTGGCCAGAGTTCTGTCCCAAATATTTAAAAATTTGAACATTGGACAGCTCGCAGCAAGGTGGTCCTAAAAATCAGATTGCTGATTTTAAGGAGACCGAGTTCGGCCTAAGTTCGGTCTGAGACCGAGTTCGGTCTGCCTTAGACTAGAAGCCTTATATGGGTAAGGGTGGTTTGATTCAGGAATTGGTTTGTTTGTATGGTAAAGCATGGAGAAATATGTCTAGGGGTTGAGATGACACAGTGCGACTCAACGTACATATTTTCCTAGACTCAATGAATCAAAAATTATAGACTGAGAACAGATTACGTTTGTAATGCAACAGCTTGTAGACGACGTCTATCATGAACTTGATGTGTCATATTGGATTATAGGTGATATTCTGTCTTGCACTTGATTTGTCATATTGGATCATATCAGATATCAGTTGTTAATTATCTAAATCAGGTTAACTGTGATCCAGTTTGGGTCAACAATCACCTCCATTTTGATAATTGATAAAATAATATTTGTATGCCTCAATATTCATACCTGGACACATGTTGAAGGAGAGAAGATCTTTTGCAAGTATAAAGTACCTCTCCCGCAAATGAATATTAGCAGATCGATACAATTTATCTACAATATCACATATCAATACAATATCACATAAAATATCACATAGTATGTTATTTTTCTCCCGCATTGTTATTTAGCAAAACAGTGCATAGCTCCCCCGTAAAGGGATATTAAAAAGACAAAGTGAAAGATCAAACACACAACATAACCATAACCAAATTTAATAGGAAAACTAGTAGTTTGATAATCCAGCAGGTGAAACTTGCAGTCTTTCAAACATACATAAAGGAACTATATAGTGTATGAAAAGAAACTAAAAAGAAGAAATATAACTAGAGTGCATTAGCAGCATATTCGGCCAGAGTTCGGTCCTGGTGGATCCAGAATTCCAGACAGTTAAAAAAAATAATGTTAGAAAGAAAGATAGTCTAAAAATAAAAATAATAGATTTTATTGGCCACAAAATAAGTAGAGCATGCGACAGACTTGTGAATCATTATTCAGTATATGTGAATAGTCTCAGGTTAGCTGAGGGACCGGTTCCTAGCTAGTGGTAATCCGAAGATACTAGGCACTGTGTCGCTTAGGCTTTTATGCCTTGTTGTCAGAAGGACCCTTTCACCTTGTACCCAAAATAATGCAACATATACAGATTTTGATTTAACAAGTATTTGCGCAGGTAAGATTTATTGTATGGCATTTTCATCCAAGATTTCTAACTCTCGACGAAGAAAATTAAAATGCTCTTCGGCAAGTGGTTTAGTAAAAAAGTCTGCTAGCTGAAGATCAGTGTTAATGAATTCTTGATTAATATTTCCTTGCAATTGATGATCTCTTAAAAAGTGGTATCGTATTTCTATATGCTTAGTGCGTGAGTGACATATAGGGTTTTTAGTCAAGTTAATAGCACTAATATTATCACAGAATATAGGAATGTGATGAAAAGATAAATTATAGTCTGCTAGGTTTGCTTCATCCACAAAATTTGAGCACAACAACGTCCTGCAGCTATGTATTCAGTTTCGGTTATAGATAGTACGATAGAGTTTTGTTTCTTGCTAAACCAAGAGACTAAAGCTTTGCCTAATAAATGACACGTGCCACTGGTACAGTTATGGTCGACTTTGGATCCAGTAAAATCAGCATCCGAATAACCGATTAGATCAAAGGATGTGGTTTTGGGATACCACAAGTCCACTGTAATAGTGCCTTTAAGGTATCAAAAGATATGCTTAACTGCGCTCATGTGTGATTCCTTAGGGTTGGCTTGATAACGAGCACATAGGCAAATACTAAACATTATATCAGGGCAACTAGCAGTTAAATAGAGTAAACTACTGAACATAGCTTGATACTTACGTTAGTCGACTGGTTTGTCGCTTTTATCAGGTTTTAATTTCGTTGTTGTAGCCATCGGAGTACTGATTGGTTTGATGTTGTCAAGATCAAATTTCTTCATCATATCCTTTTTATACTTTAATTGACTGATGAAAATCCCTTACGAGTTTTGTTTGACTTGCAATCCAAGGAAGTAGTTAAGTTCTCCCATCATGTTGATCTCAAACTCATTCTACATGCACTTAGCAAATTTTTGGCATAATGCCTCATTAGTAGACCCAAAGATAATGTCATTTACATAAATTTGTACTAATAGAATTGTGTCATCAATTGATTTTATAAAAAGTGTCATGTCAATCTTCCCTTTTGAAAAACCTCCTTCAAGTAAGAAAGTGCTTAGGTATTCATACCAAGCGCGAGGGGCTTGTTTGAGGCCATAAAGAGCTTTCTTAAGTTTGAAAACATGATCAAAAAATTTATAGTTTTCAAAACCAGGTGGTTGTTTTACGAAAACTTCTTCTTTAATAAAACCATTGAGAAAAACACTTTTGACATCAATTTGAAAGAGTTTGAAGTTTTAGAAATTTGCAAAGGCACAAAGCATGCGGATTGATTCAAGTCGTGCAACAGGAGCATAAGTTTCATCGTAGTCGATATCTTCCTCTTGGTTGTATCCTTGAGCTACGAAACATGCTTTGTTACATGTGACTAAACCGTCCTTATTAACTTTGTTACGAAAGACCCATCGAGTACTAATGATCGAATGGTTAGCAGGTTTAGGAACAAGTTCCCCAACCTAATTTCTTTCGAATTGGTTAAGTTCTTCTTGCATTGCAGATATCCAAAATTCATCAGAAAAAGCTTCTAAAACATTTTTAGATTCTATTTGAGATATAAAAGCACTGCTAGCTATAGAATCTCTAACAGATGAACGAGTACGTGCTCCTCTTGATACCTTACCTATTACCAAGTTTTTGGATATTCTGGTGTGAAGGGGAACTTTTTTGGTAAGCTTTCCAGAGAACTGGTTCCAGATGTTGAATCCTCAGGGGTAGAAGTAATTTATTTGATATATACGCCATCGTCGTCATCAGGAACAGCTATTGTACTATTATTCTCATCAAAAGTAACATTAGCATATTATACAACAATCATGGAGCGCTTGATGAACACTCTGTATCCTTTACTCTTGGAAGCATAGCCAAGAAAAATACCTTCGTCAGCTTTGGCATCAAACTTGCCTAAGTTGTCTTTGGTATTCAGGATAAAGCAGCGACAACCGAATACTCTAAAATAAGAAATAGTTGGGGTTCTACCAAACCAAAGTTCATAGGGAGTTTTCTTTGAAATAGGTTGAATCAAAACCCTATTCAAGACATGGCATGTTGTACTTACAGATTCTGCCCAAAAATATTTGGAAGTGAAAATTGATTCAATATGACTCTAGCCATATAGCCAAGAGTTCTATTCTTCCGCTCCATAACACTATTTTGTTGGGGAGTTCTAGGACAAAAAAATTCATGATTAAATCCATTTAAATCATAAAACTTTTTTAAATCAGAGTTTTCGAATTCGCCGCCATGATCACTTCAGATTCGAGTAATCATGAAGCCTTTTTCGTTTTGTACCTTTTTAGAAAAAAATTCAAAATATAGAAATTATCACTTTTGTTTGAAAGAAAAAAAAAAACCCAAGTAAAATGGAAAAAGTCATCAACAATCACAAAGGCGTAGAATTTTCCACCAAGATTGGCTACTCTACTAGGACCAAACAAATCCATAAGAAAAAGTTGCAAGGGTCTAGTAGTACTTACAAAGTTGATGATTTAAAAGAAGATTTTGTCGCCTTATTTTTCTCATATTCGGCACATACCGTATCCTTTTTGAATATGATATCTGGTAGTCCTCTTACTAGCTTCTTGGTTGAAAGTCTTGATATGGTATCCATGTTTGCATGTCCAGACGCATTGCTATAGTACCTTCAGCCTTGTGAGCGTAGAGGCATCTTCC
>JANAVB010005999.1:355435-452935 GCA_029216955.1 Iris pallida
TGATATCCGAATTCGATCCGATATACGAACGGATAGTTTTTTAACACTCCGAATTCGTATCCGTTTAGTTTAACGGATACCGGATAGAATCCGATTCGATCCGATATAAGCTAAAAAAATTCAAATATTCTAGTCTCATGATTATCCGAATATCCGAACATCCAAATATTAAATTATTCGAATATCCAAATCTAAATATTCAAAATTTTGTAAACTATGATCTATATTAATCCAGAACAAATATTCACTAAAATGTCAATAGACAATCATCAATCAGCAAAAAAGATGATTTATACTCTAAATACAACAGAGGTATAAGAGTAGAAGATGAGAAGAAGTTTGAAAAAATGTGTGGAACTTGGGAAGATGACCGGAGCTGTGCTGTTGGAGAGGATGCTGAAGTCGGTCGACGATAAGCACGTCTTCTCGACGAGGTTTCGACCAAGCGAAAGAAGCCGCGGTTTTGGGTTCGGGAGGTTTGGGATACTGTAGGGGCCCGAACACAGCACCAATGAATCCTGCTGACACAGGGGTTGGATAGTTGAAAGGATTTGACATAGAAAAAAATGGAGTTGCAACAAGAAAATTAAAGAGTAATGCAAAATATTTAATATAAAGGGAAGTTGATACTTGAGACTTTCAGAGTAATAAATGTTAGACTTGAGACTTTCAGTGTAATAAATATTAGTATACTAGCCTACTACCACTCACCCGGCTAGGCAACCTTTCATCTTCCCGATTATAATTAATATGTATTAGTTACTAATGTATATACATTCATGCATGGAAAATGTAAGCATGCATGCACATGGATGGGCGTGGCCAATGCCCATGGGACTTCTTTAATTTTCAGTTATATATTAGATACATTGGTCTATATTTCCAAAGAGTCTAGTTGCATGTGAAACATGCACATCATAAGTGTCCACCAACCATACATATAACATTAAAATACGTAAGAGAGAAAAATAGAAGATGAAAAGTTATAGTCAAATTGAATCATAAAGAAATTACTAGAGAAAAATACACTTTCATCTTATATATATATATATATATATATATATATATTTTTTTTTTTTTTTACACTTTCATCTTATATATATATATATATATATATATATATATATATATATATATATATATATATATATATATATATATATATATATATATATATATATTTCATCTTAATAGATATATATATATTTTTTTTCATCTATATATATATATATATATATATATATATATATATATATTTATATATATATATATATATATATATATATATATATATATATATATATATATATATATATATATATCCGATCCAAATTTAAATTGCATATTTTGGATATCAGATTCGGATATCCAAAATTATATATATATATATATATATATATATATATATATATATATATATATATATATATATATATATATAATTTTGGATATCCGAATCTGATATCCAAAATATGCAATTTAAATTTGGATATCCAAAATACTTTAATATCCGAATTCGTATCCGAAAAATATAATATTTGAAAAATATTCGGATATTCGAATCCGATATCCAAAATTTTGAATAATATTCAAAAATTCGGATATGGAATCAAATCGGATTCGAACTTTCGACTATCCATTGACAGGTAGTGCTACGAGACGTCATATTCGTAGTGGCAAACATCAACACATCCTCATCTATCAGAATCACATTAGGAGAGCAAGAGTAATTCAAACGGTCAAACACAGACCACTTTGTTAACTTGCAGCAACACTTGATTACTACCTCATGACAGTGATGTTCATTATGTGAAGTCACTGTTGCATGAGGTGAGTCTTTGATCTTCCGCTTTTGTAAGATAATCTCGCGGAGATCTGTTACATTATAAGGAGGAGCAGAAGAAGAAGGCAGACTCTGCCGGATTACATTAGGAATATGATGTTTGTTTCTAAACTTGTGTTCCCTGCGTGTACAAGGCAATACTAAGTTTATTGGAATAGGATGAGCGGGTTCTTATTCTTAGAAGCCTTTACTGTGCACGAACTGGTGGTTGGCATAGACTACATCAAAGTCTTCTAGCGTGCCATATGACTTGACTGAGGAAGTTCTGCTCTGCGCTAATTGAGATAGACGTGCATGTCAGTGTCTCGAGTCACTTGGTTGTTAGTCTGTGACACCCTCAGCCTTTCCTATTATACACAGGGTGGGGAGATCATGGCACAGACTTGACTGGTGCACAGCAGCCTGGCACGAGCCAGTTTGACGTGGAGGAGGCAGAATGCCTTGTTGCTCTGCGCGCATTGGCATGACATATTTAGCACGACGCCTATGGGCAGAAGAAGTTGAACTTTGAACATAACTTACATTCTTGGCATCGTTTTGATTTTCACTGCCAAAAGATGTAGAGTTTCTGTTCAGAAGTGTCTGAGCACTGATTGGCACAGAGGCACAATCGAGCGTGTTTTCCACCAAGCCAAGGACTGGGGAAGAGTGAGGAATAGCCATTGGGCGCTTTTCCTTATTTTAAGTGTCACGACCTGCACCCACTGTGAAGGTACGAGTACGTAACAGCGTCCAGCCTACGTCACAAAATCGGCGGTAGAACGCTGTTCTAGGTCACTATCTAAACAACAACTCACGTAATTATATAATGTACTTGTCAAAATCTCAACTCCGAACGGAGGACAAGTATAGATATAATGAAATCTCAATCACAGCCTAAGCACGATATGATAACACAGAAGTTTATAACTAAGACTAAATAACAACAACAAACCAACTACTGAATAATAATAATCTCAAACAATCTCAAAACAAAACAATATCTCAACTTATTACAATTCAAGTTCTAAAACATAAAAACTAAACCAAGTCTACTAGCTAGTCTTCCGATCACTCCTGAGTGTCGGGGCCAAAGGTAGCTAAGCCATCTCCTGCTCCAAGGCAAGTAGGGCAAATGTCCTCAGGGCAATCATCTGTAATATTTTTAACAGGTCCAGTCAGGACAGAAACGAGCACAACTCATCTAGAAAACCCAAGTAAATGACAGAGAACTATAAAGCAGTTATAGACAGTTTTATTGATGAACATGGTAGTTTACATTCAGGTGATGGTATAGAGAAACAGTTAAGATACAAGGAAAGTAAGGTAACTAAAACAAGAGAAGAATCATGGCAATGAAGACTGTAAAATAAGATTCTAGCTGAACTAGAGTAACATGATAAGTCCAGACAGTAAATGTAAGACAAGTGTAAATCCAATGTAAATCCAGTACGAGACGAATCTAATACGAGATGAATCCAGTACAAGATGATTCTAGTCAGTGATCAAGAATCCAGGTGAGACCAGCTATATTCTAACAGTGTGTTTTAAAATACCGAAATCGACATGTAAACGATTGTAGGTATCAGGCACATCGCACACTCGGCCAAGTGTGGGATGGCTATGCTTCCAGTAGATTCTAGTTTAGAGATTCCAGATTTGGGGTATGTCTACATGTCTTACTCAATATTTTCCTACCCCGTAATACAAGTGAATCCAGAATTTAACACAAGAATTGAGATGAGTCCAGCCAAACATGATGATACCAATAATGATTCCAGTAATAGAGGCCAGACAAGATGGTATGTGTGTCGTATACATGAATCCAAAAATATCCATACGTGTTGTAACAGAGAATCACATAGAACTAACTAGAACTGAAGTACAGTAATTGACAAGTAAATGAGATAACTATCAGTGAATGTACTCGCCTGTCACTCTAAAAAGAGTAGTGTAATATCAGATGTCTGTACCGGAGTCACAATGTCCTAAATAGAGTAGTATGGGTTATGACATGTCCAGAATGGTAAATTAGAACATTACAATGCAATCTACATGATTTCTAGGTTAATCTAGGTTAAAGTCAAACTTTGGTCAACCCTAGTCAAATACACTAGTCAACTAGGTAAATCCTAGTCCAGTCAAGTCTCACTAGGCCTAACCAAGTCTAGACTAGCATCCAAGCACAATCACAAGGTCACAGGGCAACACACACACACACACACACACACACACATATATATATATATATATATATATATATATATATAAAAATATATATATATATATATATATATATATATATATATATATATATAAATATATATATATAAATATATATATATATATATATATATATATATATATATATATATATATATATATATATATATACATATATACATATATGCATATACCCCATATATACATATATGCACATACACATAGGCTAAGTTACATACATGCATTTTTACATACATTCATACATAGGTATATACATAGATACTTGCATACATCAAATAGGATACATGCATATCCTATTACATACTAGCATTCATACATTATTGCATACATAGACGCTCTCATGCTTGCATTTATTATAACCTTTCATACATTGTCTACATACATTACATTCATAATTTGGTACTTACATGCATATATTGATTCATTACATATATATATATATATACAAACTCTAACATATACCTATAATATTATGTGTGTGTGTGTATATATATATATATATATATATATATATATATATATATATATATATATATATATATATATATATATATATGAGGTATAACTCTAACCTTAGCTATATACAAACATATGTAAATACCCCCAACAATCTCAGGTTTCAACAAAACCATAATCTCAGGAAATATCAATCTCAGGAAAATTTAGTTCATGCATTCATTCAGTTTCATACATACACATTACCTACAGTTCATAATCTAGGTATATCATTCATTTCAGTTTTAAGGAAACAGTGAATGCATGTTAATGAAGTGAAGGGGTAAACAGTGACATGTGTATATGTTAGGTTCTGTGTGTGTGTGTATACATGTTATGTTCTGTGTGTGTGTGTGTGTGTATGGTGTGGGTTAACAGGAATGAGGGTGAGGGTTGTTCTCAGTTTATAAACAATGCATACATTCAGTCCTTATATTTAACATATAAATCAGTTTAACATTGCATTCAATATACATGCATTGCATTTCATCTTCAGTTTCATGCATCATTCATTTTAACATACATGTATATTGAGGCATACATTTTGTAGTACCTTATGATTAAGCATACATTGTATATCATTCTATATTACATTACATATCATATCAAAAGAAAAGGGAAACAGTGAAAGGAAAGAGGGAAAAATAGTAGACTGTAAAACAGAGATTGATCTCAGATTTATACATCAACCCCAACATTTGAACTCAGTTAACTCTACATACAAAACCATCATTCAACTCAGATTTCTTGACTCCACATGACATACATGCATACATACAAACCATGAATAGACAACCACAGACCTCAACATCTATACCAAACTAAATCTCGACACTAACACTATGATACATGAGCCTAAAGCACACCAAGACACCACTGCTACACTCGTACAACTCAGATTATCAAAGTATCAGTGACTGGTTCCCATTTTGAATCCTAGTTCAACCCAAATTCCATGCAATCCCAAACCAAAACACTCGTGTATCAGGGGGTACATGTGTGTGAGGATCACACGTGTCTGATAGTGTCAAACATTATGTCCTAATGTGTCAACACAGAGTCGAAATCATGTCTAAATAGGGGGGTCGACACAGTGTATTAAAGACAGCACAGAGGCTGCCTCGTACAGCCATATCGAGGAGAATAGAGCTTGACACGTGGCATGAGGAGTCTCGTGCTCATGTCAGTAGCTAGCTTGGGTGTCAGGGATGTGTCTAGGTGCCTAAGTCGTATCCACGAAGTCGCATGTCCACGTACGAAGTGCGTATCAGGACACATTTTTCGCCTGAACCAGTATAGGCAAAATGCGTGCACGTGTCATAGCGTGTCTGACAGGACACGAATATCTCTAGGACTTGGGGGCTAACTTGTGCTGCGAGAAAACACCCTCGAGCAGCAGGGCACGCGTGCGGCTGCTTGTGCAACGTGTGTAACACCCAGTTTTCCAAATGAGGATAATTTTGAACTTTTATAATTTTAATCATTTAATAATGATATTTAAATTATATTATAATTTTTTATGATTTTTTTAATTAATTTAAAACTAGTTAAAATATTGAATTATGATTTTGATGGTTAACTAGTTAAACCCTAGTTTTGCTAAGCCTAGAGACTAACCATGACCAAGGGAGCCTACTCATGTAATTAGGATGACTAATTACAACTTTTTAGCCTAAGAGTATTTTGGTCATTTTTGACTTATTTGATGAAAATGAATTTTGATTAATTAATATTGTGCTAATTGAATTGTTAGAGACTAACCTAGAAGCTTAGCCTAATCTAGAATAGTCTTGGGGTTAGAATCATGGTTAGAACATCCCTACTAAGTGCCAAGGTTAGTAATATCTAGATATTCCTAAGTATGATATTTCCTCTTTGAGATATTTGTAAAAAGAAGCCTTAGGACTAATTGAACCAATAGGAGGACTAGAAATTGGGTGGAAGAACCTTAGCCACACATCTAGTTATTACCAAACCCTAATTCCGTTAGTTTGGCCAGCCATACAACCCCCCCCCCCCCCTCGTCTAAGTATCACACTTAAGAGCCCTTGCCTCTTTTTGATACCTAGAAAGAACCTTAATTTGTTCTTCCCTAAACTTCTTCCATTTAATCCAAATTGAGTCCAAATTGAGTCAAATCAATTTTATCATCATCCCCAACAGTATAGGAGACTTGTGGAGGCTTGCTAGCAACGTTTGAGCACATTTGAACCAAAGCAAATCGAGAAAGATATCGACTCTAGGCTCTTTACATTAAGTTTGAACTCTCAATAGGTAAAACCCTACAAACCCTAATGAATTCCTGATTTCTTTACATAGATGCATCCATTTAGGGTTTCCCTAGGTGTAGCCCAAGTTTGGTAGCAATTCGTGTCCATTTCGTGTTCGTATCGGACACGTATCGGTGTTTTTGAATATGTGTTTGATGAAATGCTTGAATAGATTAAATTATTATAATTTTGAAAACTAATTATACATTTTTGTAGCCCTATATGTGGGGATTCTAGAACCCTAAGACTGAGCACGATTTGAGTTAGATTTTGTGTCCAAATTGGACACGCACCTCATGTACGAGACACTGTACGAGGCTCGTGCGGCTCCCCTGCTGCTCGGGATCGACACAGGACACGACACGGCACCATGTGCCATGAAACTTCATGGACACATGGGGGCACCCACTGACATCATGTCCATGAAAGTTCATGGGTCCTCGTTTAGTGTGTACGAAGAAATCGACCGTACACTGACATTGCATTATCTCGTGCTCACTGTGCACGCGCACGAAACTCGGCACTAATACGTGACTCAAACAAGGACACGACACAACCTAGATACTGTGCACGGTGATACGAACCTAGCCCTATATCCCCTCTACACGTATGCACGAGCTCGACACACTTCGAGCTCTGTGTCGAGTCCATGATGACCCGACACGCATGCACGAGGAATGTTTTGGACAGTTTTCTGATACTGTTCCATTTCGATTTTGGACACTTCGTGTCCTAATTTTTGGACACACTTAGACTCCATTGGACACGTGGGGTTTACTAGATACATTGTACACTTGTTTCACTATGTTATTTCAAAGTTTTGTTGTTTTGGGCTTTCGAAAATTCATGTTCACATGAGAACTGTGTTATGTTCCAGATTTGGGGATATTTCGAATTGGCAAATGTTTTGGTTTTCAGTAAATTCGAATGCATTGATGTTGTAATAAGCTTCACAGGTTTGTGTTGATGTTGTGTTTTCAATTAAGTTTTAAAAAAGAAATGTTTTGGTGTCAATTTGAATTAATGGGTTGGGTTTCGAAATTATCTCTATTTGATAAACTGTTTTTCATATTTTGAATTGTTGGTATCTCTAGTTGTCATCAACTGTTATTTTGAGTTGGTAATATTTGAGTTCGAATTTATATTAACCTGAGCATAATATGGAACCTAGACAATGGTTTGGGTTTGCTAGTAAAACTGAGATTTTTGTTTGTTATGATATCTGAGTACTCTTCACTTCCATTTTATATCCCTGTCCCCCTCTCATATGTTAACACACTGTCACTCCCTCATACTCTCTCTTTTTACTCACTGCCACACATTCACTGTGACAGTTTGAACTTGACACACTATACACATGACTGCCTAATGCACTTGAAACCCCCCCCTTTCACAACTGTACATCACACACACACATTTTGATCTCCCCTTCTCCCTACATATATGAATGTATGTTATGTATGTAAGGTAATGTATAATGTATGCAAGTAGGTAATGTATAGTGTGAGAATACATGTAATGTTATATATGAAATGTAAAGCATGTATGTAAAAATGAATGTAATGTGTATAAGTATGTATTGTGCCTATTTTGTATATAGGTTGTATAGGTTACCCTATGGATAGCTAGACCTAGGCTTGTGTATTACCTTGGTAATACCTTAGTATCCTAGATATAGCCTATGAGTTGTATACCATAGACAGTTGACCAGTTGACCTAGAATGACTTGGTATTGAACCTATAGGCTAATTTGACTAAGTTGACTAAAGATTGACCAAATAGTTCAGGTTGACTAGAGTTGACCAAAAGTCAACATTGAGTCAATATGTGACCAATTGACCCTTGATAGCCTAAGTTTGACCAGTTGACCAAGATAGCCTTGTTGTTGACCTAGTTTGACTAGATGTTGACTTGGGTTGACCCAGAGTTGACTAAGTTTGACTTTAACCTAGATTGACATAAAAATTATGTAGATTGCATCGTAAACTTTATTTATCTTATTTTAAACATATTATAACCCATACTGCTCTATTTGGGACATTGTGACTCTGGTGTAGACATCTTATATTACACTACTCTTTTCAGAGTGTCAGGCGAGTATATTCTGTGATAGTTCTCTCATTTACTTGTCAATTATTATACTTCAGTTCTAGTTAGTTCTATGTGATTCTCTGTTACAACACGTATGGATATTTCTAGATTCATGTATGCGACACATATACCATCTTGTCTGGCCTCTATTACTGGAATCATTCTGGAATCATTGCTGGTATCATCATGTTTGGCTGGACTCATCTCGGTTCTCCTGTCGAATTCTGAATTCACTTGTATTACGGGGCGGGGAAATATTGAGTAAGACATGTAGACATACCCCAAATCTGGAATCTCCAAACTGGAATCTACTGGAAGCATAGCCATCCCACACTTGGCCGAGTGTGCGATGTGACCTACAGTCGTTTACATGTCAATCTCGGTATTTTAAAACACACAGATAGAATATAGCTAGTCTCACATGGATTCTTGATCACTGACTAGAATCATCTTATACTGGATTCATCTTCTACTGGATTCATCTTGTACTAGATTCGTCTCGTACTAGATTTATATTAGATTTACACTTGTCTTACATTTACTGTCTGGACTTATCATGTTACTCTAGTTCAGCTAGAATCTTATTTTTCAGTCTTCATTGCCATGATTCTTCTCTTGTTTTAGTTACCTTACTTTTCTTGTATCTTAAATGTTTATATATATCATCACCTGAATATAAACTACCATGTTCCTCAATAAAATTGTCTATAACTGCTTTATAGTTCTCTGTCATTTACTTGGATTTTCTAGATGAGTTGTGCTCGTTCCTGTCCTGACTGGACCTGTTAAAAATATTACAGATAATTGCCCTGAGGACATTTGCCCTACTTGCCTTGGAGCAGGAGATGGCTTAGCTACCTTTGGCCCCGACACTCAGGAGTGGTCGGGAGACTAGCTAGTAGACTTGGTTTAGTTTCATGTTTTAGAACTTGAATTATAATAAGTTGAGATATTGTTTTGTTTTGAGATTGTTTGAGATTATTAGTTGGTTTTGTTGTTGTTATTTAGTCTTAGTTATAAACTTCTGTGTTATCATATCGTGCTTAGACTGTGATTGAGATTTCATTATATCTATACTTATCCGCCGTTTGGAGTTAAGATTTTGACAAGTACATTATATAATTGTGTGAGCTCTTATTTAGATAGTGACCTAGAACAATGCTCTACCGCCGACATTGCGGCGTAGGCTGGACGTACCTATTTTTCGTGCCCCTACACTGGATGCGAGTTGTGACAACATGTTCGTGTCCATTTTGGACACGGATACGACACAAAAATTGACTCAGTCCACACGAAATCCAAAGCACATGCATAGGGCTACAAATTTGTTTAATTAGTTTTCGAAATTAGCAATATTTATTTCTAACAAGCATTTCATCAAACACCCCTTTAAAGACACTGATATGTGTCTGATACGGACACGAAATAGACACTATTTCTTACCAAACTTGGGCTATACCTAGGGGAACCCTAAATGGTTGCATCTATGTAAAAAAATCAGGAATTCATTAGGGTTTGTAGGGTTTTACCTATTGAAAGTTCAAACTCAATGTAAAGAGCCTAGAGTTGATGTCTTCCTCGATTTGCTATGTTCAAATGTCCTCAAATCTTGCTAGCAAGCCTCCACAAGTCTTCTCTACTGTTGGAGATGATGATGCAATTGATTTGACTCAATTTGGACTCAATTTGGATTAAATGGGAGAAGTTTAGGGAAGAACAAATTAGGGTTCTTTCTAGGTATTTAAAAGAGGCAAGGGCTCTTAAGTGTGATACTTATAGGAGGGGGCGGGCTTGTATGGCTGGCCAAACTAAGGGAATTAGGATTTGGCAATAGCTAGATGTGTGGCTAGGGTTCTTCCACCCAATTTCAAGTCCTCCTATTGGTTCAATTAGTCCTAAGGCTTTCTTTTTACAAATATCTCAAAGAGAAAATATCCTACTTAGGAATATCTAGATATTACTAACCTTGGCACTTAGTAGGAATGTTCTAACCATGATTCTAACCTCAAGACTAATCTAGATTAGGTTAAGCTTCTAGGTTAGTCTCTAACAATTCAATTAGCACAATACTAATTAATCAAAATTTATTTTCATTAATAAGTCAAAAATGACCAAAATACCCTTAGGCTAAAAAAGTTGTAATTAGTCATCCTAATCACATGAGTAGGCTCCCTTGGTCATGGTTAGTCTTTAGGCTTAGCAAAACTAGGGTTTAACTAGTTAACCATCAAAATCATAATTCAACATTTTAACTAGTTTTAAATTAATTAAAAATTACCAAAAATTACAATATAATTTAAATATCATTATTAAATGATTAAAATTATAAAAGTTTAAAATTATCCTTATTTAAAAAACTAGGTGTTACATTAAGCATCAGCAGCAGTGGTTGGCACGAATGTAGACTTTGGAGTCCAAATAGCGCGTGCCTTCCTGTTTTTGGCAGCAGCAGTGGCGCGCTTGGCACCCCCGACGCCAATCATCTCTTCATAAGACATTTGGTCGAACTCGACGACCAAAGTCTCCTGCGTCGTGCCGACCGATGCAATATCGCATTGAGTTGTCATTTTCTCATCAGAGGAGAAAGACGTCCCCAACAGAGTAGCCATTTTGTTTGCAAAAACAAAAGTCTTCGAAAGAAAACTTAACTACAAACTAAGAAAGAAAGTACAAGGTACAATTTTGATTCTGGAAAAGTACAATTGTAGAAATATTATCAGAAGATGATCACTTTATCCCTTGGATGATGCGATGTCGGAGAAGAAAAGCCCTTAAACTTGCTGTGAAAACGGTAGAGAATTGTCGATAATTCTTGCTTGGAGTAGATGATAAGTGATGATTGAATCAGGAGTGATTTTGGAATTCCATTTATAGAGTTCTGGATAACTGTCAGTCAGTTATATTGATTGGCACACAGTACAAAAGTATGAT
The DNA here is from genome assembly GCA_029216955.1 of Iris pallida. Lineage (NCBI taxonomy): Eukaryota > Viridiplantae > Streptophyta > Magnoliopsida > Asparagales > Iridaceae > Iris > Iris pallida. The sequence continues at coordinate 367,289 of JANAVB010005999.1, forward strand.
GATTGTGCACTATTTTGCACGCCTTGTACTGATTCACCCATTAGCGCGAATGGTTAACTTAACTGCATGGGACACGTGACTTTCTGTGAGAGAAAGACACTTGGTCCTGAGCAGTGACATGTGTACATTCTTCGAGATTAGGGGCATGCGTGCCAAGTCATCTTTAACTGCTTCTAGATGATGATTGATTGGCACCAGTTTAATAAATGGCACGCTCTGTTGATTGGCGCCAACCATGAATGGCGCTAAGTATTGAGCTTGTGAAGAGTTTATTACTTCGCACCATTTAATAAATGGCGTTGAAAAAGTAACTAACAGTTATCATCATTACGAATCTGACAAAATCATCATTGAGCGCTGTGCGCTCAGAACTCGAGGAGATTTCCTTGACTACTATGATGTCAGTCATTATGACTGATGATTTAGCTTCTCGAGGAAGATTGCCACGTGGTGGCCTGGCACTATCTGATGGATGACGCCATTTGATGTTGGGTGCCATTTGATAGATAACGCTGCGCGCTACCTGTGAATGGTGCGGTGCACTCTGTTAAGAAGTTTTTTAGCTTCTACTGTGATCTCACCTATTACCAAGTCCTTGGGATAGTCAGCCATAAACTTCATCCTTTTTGGTAGACTCTCAAGGTAGCTGGTTCCGATTTCTGGTTCTATAGGTGCCTTGCTTGGTGTACTAATGTCTTCATCATTATCATCGTCGATCGTCTGTTGATTTAATTCGTCGAAAGTGATGTTCATTGATTCTTCGATGATCATTGTCCTTTTGTTGAAGACTCGGTACCCTTTGTTTTTGGTCGCATAACCTAAAAAGATATCTTTATCGACCTTTTCGTCAAATTTACCTAGATTATCTTCTGTATTAAGAATAAAATATTTACAACCAAAGATTTTGAAATAAGAAACTATGGGTGTTCTATGAGACCATAACTCATAGGGAGTCTTCTTCGATTTAGGTCGAATTAGAACCTTATTGAGAACATAACAAGCTATATTGACAACTTCTGCCCAAAAATATTTGGGTAGACTAAATTGGTTTAATATTACTTTAGCCATTTCAGATAGAGTTCTGTTCTTATGTTCCACAACTCCAATTTGTTGTGGAGTCCTAGGATAGAAGAACTCATGCAAATATCTGTGTGTCACAGAATTGTTCAAATTCTGCATTCTCGAATTTGCCGCCATGATCACTTTGAATACAAGTGATCATGAATCCTTTCTCATTTTGGACTTTTTTACAAAATGAGACAAATTTAGATAGTACATCGTTCTTGCGTGCGAGAAAGTATACCCACGTGTATCTAGAAAAGTCATCTACTATTACAAATGCATATAACTTACCACCTAGGCTAGCAATTCTACTAAGCCCAAATAAATTCATATACAGTAATTGTAGAGGTCTAGTGGTACTTACAACATTTTTGGACTTAAATGTGGATCGGGTAGCTTTGTTCTTTTCACATTCACTATATATCGTATCATTCTTGAAAACAATGTCCGGTAAGACTCGTACCAGTTTCTTCGTGGATAATTTTGAAATTGTATCCATATTTGCATGACCGAGTCTCATGTGCCATAGTTGACTCTCATCGTTCTTGGCTAGTAAGCATCTATCTGCTTTGTTGGCATCTTCCAATAAATAGAAAACGTATATATTGTCATCCCTAATACCTTCAAAGATAGTACTACTAGTTGAGCTATCAACTATAGTACATTTGTCTTTGACAATGTTAATACCATAACCATGGTCAGCTAAATGGATTATGTTGAGTAAGTTATGTTTTAACTCAGTTACTAGACAGACATCTTTAATCACAGGATAGAGAGCCTTACCAATATTGCCGATGCCTACTATATACCCTTTAAAGTTATTACAGAAGGAGACGTATCATTCTTCTTCTTCGACAATGTTGCAAACAGAGAAGCATCACCAGTCATGTGCCGTGAGCAACCGATGTCGAGGATCCACTTGCTTCTAGCATGAGTAGGGTGTTCCACCTACAAAAAAGTTTACAGATGAAACTTTTGGTACCCATTTCTTGTAGGGTCCGAATATGTTAGTCTTTGGTATCCATGTACATATATTCAAACTAACTAATTTTCTTACTCTACATGCAGGAGAAATATGACCAATGGTGCCACAATAGTGACATCTAGCATGATGAGTGTTAGGTGCAGTGTGTTGTGCATGATTGGTAGGTCTTGGTTTTCTAGTTGGATACTTGTAGTAGAATGCATGTTGATTAGTCTTCTTGGACAAAGATTTGGCTGTGTTTGGTCTGACAATATTGGATTTGACCGTGTTCCGATGTTTCGGTAATTGACACGTGTTAGGGTAGGAAGTAGCAACTTTAGGCTATTTTTCTAGCCTAATTACTAACTTTTTGGAGATGTCATAAATTGTGTTGTAGTCAGCAGGGAGTGCATCATTTCTGACTAGTACACACTGATGGCTATTCTTCTCTTTGAGTAAGTCTTTCTCAAGTTTAGCAATGGTCTTGTCTTATCTTTTTCGTCGGATAATCGTGTAGACTCGTGTAGTTGCAACTTGACAGAAAAAAGCTCACCATTCTTACTAGGGTTTACATTACTTCTAACTTCAGCTAGTAAGTCGGTAAGTCTTCCTATTTCATCTTTGTACTCTTTGAGTACCTTCTTAGAATTTTGGTACTTGCTAAGCAGCTTTCTGTGGTCATTTAAAAGGTCACTAAAGGCTTCACCTAACTGTTCAAAGGTAAAATCATCATATGTATCAAACAGAGGGTTTGAGTTTACCTGATCATATGCCATCAAGCATACATTTGTAGCATCGTCTGATGGTTCATCTTCTAAGTCGCTGGCTTCACTTTCATGCCATATGCTGGTGTTGGCATATCTTCTAGAAGTAGATTTCTTCAAGTAACTCTTTTCATATTTATTGCCCTTTTTGGTTGATGATGATGCTGTCGGACAGTCTTTTTTGATGTGCCATTTCTTCTTGCAACCGTAGCAGACTGGATCTTCTTTATTGTTGCTATTGTGTTCCTTTTTTCTTTGGTTGAATCTCATAAACTTCTTGAACTTCTTCACTAGGAGTGCTTGATCCTCAGTGATGGAATCACTGTTGTCAGAATCTTCTTCGATAGTCCTTCGGTGTTGAGCTTTGAGGGCGATTGATTTCTCCTTTGGTGCAGCGTCTTCAAAGTCTTGAAGTTCTAGCTTGTGAGTGAGTAGCTTTTCCATGAGCGTTTCAATAAACATGGTAATAAGGTCGTTTCCTTCAATAATTGTTATAGCCTTCGGAATCCAGTTCTTTTTGAGAGCTCGTAGTAACTTCAAAATCTTCTCATGATTATTATATTCCTTGCCTAAGGAGGACAAAGGATTTATAATATCTAAAAATCTTGTGAACATTTGCATAACGAATTCGTTTGGCTTCATCTTGAACGCTTTATATTCTTGAGTAAGTCTACTGATATTAGACTCCTTGACTTGCGTCGTGTCTTCATGTGTAACTTTGAGAAGTTTCAATACTTCATTGGATGTTGTACATGTAGACACCCTGTTAAATTCAGCTTTTAATTTTACTTTTAATCTTAATCATAATCTTAATTTTAATTTTATTTTTAATCTTAATTTTAATTTTAGATTTTTAATGCTAATGTTAATGTTAAAATTAATTTTAACGTTATTATTAACATTAATTTTAACTTTATTGGTAATTTTAATTTTAATGTTAATTTTTAATTTCAATGTTAAAACTAAAATTAATATTCAAACTATCACTAAAATGAACATTAAAATGAACATTAATGTTAAAAATACAATTAATATCAACAATAACATTAACATAAAAAAATTAACATTAATTAAGATTAACATTAAAATTAATATTTTAATTAAAGATTAACATTAATATTAAGATTAACAATAATAATTTTAGTGTTATTTTTTAAAGATAGATTTTTTTAAAAAAATCTCTCTCTCTCTTTTAAAATAATATCAAATTAACTTATCTATCTCTATTTTTTGAAATAAATAAATAAATCTCTCACTATTTAAGAAATAAATAGACTTATCTTTAATATAGAGATATATTTGTTTTTTTAAAGGAGGGATTTAATTTTTTTTAAAGAGAAAGAGATTTAGAAGAGAACCATACGTGCATTTTCTCATCCCGTAAGTTTGTCCCATAAATTATTCCCGTAGGAGAAGCTCTGTGTGTGTGTGTACTCACGCAATTAAAAAATAATAAATAAATAAATTCTAACTAATAGTTTAACTATCTAATATTATCTATCTATATCCAAACACCTTTAGCTCAAGTGGTTATCTATAGTCAAATAACTTTAAATCATGTGGTTAAGGTATGAGACATTCTCCTTGGCTGATTGAGTTCAATCTTACAAGGCAATGTTATTTATAATAATTTCTAATCTAAATTATTTTTCAACAAGTTGTTTTTTTACTTTCTTGTGGCTAGCTTGTAAGAAGAGTGAATGTTATTAGAGAGATTAAGGGCCAAAATTATTAATATATAGAACAATTTTGAGTTGTCCTCACTTGTTTTACCATAATTCAAGTTACACCCCATCGAATTACCATAATGCATGAAACCTTCCATTTCTACATAAATATAAATAAAACTTTTAGTTGCACCCTTATTTTGTCATAATTCAAGACGTGTCACACTTATTTGATGGTATTTTGGTCATAATTGAAGATGCACCCCACTTATTTGAGAGTATTTTGGTCATAATTCAAGTTGCACTCACTTATTTGAGGATGTTTTGGTCATACATTGAGAATTTCTGTTAAAAGTAAAAATTTTATGTATTATACTATTTCGGTACCTTGAATTATGGTAAAACAAATGGAAGACAACTTTAAATTTCTCTAATATATATAATGAGACCTTGGACCGGACCTCCATCCGGGGGGAGGTAAAATGGGATTCAATTGGGAGACCGGACACGATCTGGACCCATGAGAATAGAATCCAGTCCGATCCAAATGGAGGATCGGGCCAGACGTTGTCCACTTAGCCTGGGGCGATGAATCCTTCGACCGAGTCTGGACCGGACCAATTTTGGGTCGGTTCGAGCAGCCCGAGCACACGCAACACAACACCTTCAAGTGCAATCGTAGATATCCATCCTCAAGCAGACAAAAAGACAGAATCTAAAATGCTCGTACGGGGACGCCGCATCAAAATAACCGTGCGTTCTTTCCCTTCTCTTTCTATCCTCCCACCTACCGTTGCGTTGAGAACCGAAGAGTTAAAATAATACAATATTACATATACTTTTCTCGACGCCGACCACTTCCCTTCATTCTCTCTCCATCGGTCGGCAAAGAAACACGCTTTGGAGAGAGAGAGAGAGAGAGAGAGAGAGGAGAGGGAGGGAGAGGGGTGAGAATGGCACATTTCTTCTTCTTCTAACCCTGTTCCTCTATTAATTTTTTTTTTCTCCCTATTCTAATTCCTGCAGATCCTTCATTCCCACTAGGACTTCTTCCAATCCCTCGGAATTTCTTGTCCTCGATTCTGATCTCGTATAGCTGGTTAGTTTACCATATATATTCTTTTTTATTTATTATTGAATTAAAGAGTCCAAGGAATATTAAAGAATCCGGATCTGGCATATGGATCCAATGGAATCTATACCAAGAATCTATAGCCCAAAAAAGATGCCGTGTCCGTGTCCTGGGTCCATTCTGATAATGTTGTAGACAAGCTCCCTTCTTTATAAGTGCATGCCTGAGTTTTCTTTTGTTAATAGTGTCAAGCTGAATCAACTTAAAGAGACAAAAAGAAAAGAAAAAAAAGGATGTCCTACGTGTAGTAGACCAGGTGTTCTTTGATGGAGGAAGATCAGTGTAGGTCCAATGTAATTTAGCTGCCATTTGTTAGTTATCTTTGTTAGGATTTTAGTAGATAAGTCATTGTAATTTTCAGATTATCGAGTTTTTAGTTTGTAAAAATAAATCTTAAAACATAGTAGATAAGTCATTGTAATTTTCAGATTATCTGTGTGTTTGTGATTGTGTTGTTTGTGTGTCGCAATACTGTACGTCTGCAGGGTTCTACGTTTTAATTTAGTCTATGTTTCAGTTTAGTTCTTACAAGTTTCTTCCGGCATGGAACAATATTATTCTCCTGTATTTAGCACCATGTTCCTAACAAAGTGGTATCAGAGCGTTTGCTTGTAGCGTGTCACGTGTTTGACAGTTTAATCGGATAGGAAAGATGGATGTGAAACCAACGTGTATGATTGAATGGTATAAACTATGATTATTAGCGAAGTAAAATAAATGATCTATTTTTCGTCAAGAAATTACATCTACCGGTGTTTGCTTCCGATAAGACCAAAGATAAATCCGATGAGGATTGGTCATTCGTACATAAACAGATCTGTAGGTATATGAGAATGTGTACAATCATATTGTATATTGATAATGTCAGAATGTTATTGAAAAATTGGAGTCCTTGTATGCTAAGAAGACCGGCATCAACAAGCTGTTTCTGATCCTACAAATAATAATTCTATGGTACAAGGACGATACGCCACTTATAGATCATGTGAATGAGTTCTATGGCATGGTTAATCAACTGTCGGAAATGAGGTCAAATTCGACGAGGAAGTAGAAGGGGTTGGTTGTTGGGTACTGTGCGAGAATCCTAAAAAATCGTACGAGTGTTTATGATAACTTCTTCTCTAGAAGGTATAGTGACTCTGAAGTTTGCCAAGAGTGAGATATTGAATTAGGAGACGGAGAATTTTTTTGGGCACATCATCTCCATCATGTTTTGAGGAGTTACTGTCAGAAATCCGGAGGATTGGCAAAAGTAGAGCTCCGGGTAGCAGGGACGAGAGCAATAGAAAGTCCAAGGGTTGGTACGGAGACTCAGAGTGCCATTATTTTGACAATAAGGACCATCTTAAAAGAAATTATTTTGCATGGAAGAGAGAACAAAGACGATAAGGAAAAGCAAAGCGAGGACATAACAACAACAACTTCAATAGGTGATGAGGTGACTATGAAGCTTGTATACGATGACAACAATTGGCTGGTAGATTCGGGGGCTTCAACGCACGTCACACAATGGGATGCTGTTTGCCACTTACATAACATGTGACTGGTGAATGCTAACGAGGGGCAATGGTAATGTGACGAAGGCTATTGCCGTAAGAGATGTGCATTTGGAAACAAATACATGAGCTAATTTAGTACTCAGGAATGTTTTCTACATCCTAGACATTCGCTTCAACTTGGTATCGATTGAAAAGTTGGATTATAAAAAGTTCTTCAGTTTCTTTGGAAGGATTATAAAAGATTTTTCAGTTTCTTCGGGAATGATCAGTGGAAGCTTACAAGGGGTTACTGCTAGGCGAAGTAAGAGATATGTTGTACTGGGTGCTAGGCGAGGTGAGGCGACTGGCCACCCGCCTCGCCTAGGCGCACCTAGACGTCCGCCAAGAATTTGTGCATTCGTCCAGGATGTTCCCCCGAAATCATAGAAGCAGCAGTAGAAGAAGAAGAAACGGAAGAATAAGAAAAAAAAATTGGAGGAAGCAGCAGCAGAAGATGTTTTGGTTGTCTCTGTTGAGATTGATTGATGAATTTCATTGATAATCTCATAGGCTTTATATAGCCTTTACATGATAGAATATCCAATGGAATATCCTGTGGCATATTCTGGCATCCCAAGTATATCCTCAGGATATTCCCATACTAAATATAACATATTCTAGGATATTCCCATACTAAATATAACATATTCTCATACTAAATATATCAATACTCCCCCTCAAGATGGGCGAAAGATATTTACTAAGCCCATCTTGTCACATCCTCTCATCATGCTGATAGAGTTAAGCCCCTTGGTCAATCCGTCTGCTACCTATTTGGTTGGAACATAGTCCAGCTCTAGTAGTCCACCATCCAGCTTTTCTTTGATGAAGAATATGTCAATCTCGATATGCTTGGTCCTGTCATTGCTGTACTGGATTGTTGGCAATACTAATAGCTGACTGGTTGTCACACCATAACTTCATTTTGGTTTCCTGGTCCAGCTTCAGCTCCATCAGCATATTCTTTAACCACAATAGCTCTGTGACTCCCAAGGCCATAGTTCTATATTCTGCTTCAGCTATTGATCTGGCAACCACTGACTGCTTCTTACTCCTCCAAGAGACTAAGTTGCCTCCTACAAATATGCAGTATCCCGATGTAGATCTCCTGTCGTCAACACAGCTAGCCCAGTCAGAATCACAATAGCCCTCGATGCTCACATGATTATTTCTTCTGAAAACAGTTCCTTCCCGGGGGTTCCCTTCAAGTACCTCAGAATCTGGTACATTGCGTCCATATGAGCCTTCCGGGGGTCATGCATATAGCGGCTCACTACACTGACCGCAAAGCTGATATCAGGTCGAATGTGGCTCAAGTAGATCAACTTGTCTACCAATCTCTGATATCTATTCCGGTCAACTGGTTCTCCAGCTTCAGCATCCAGTTTGAACTTCTGGTCTATCGGTGTCGTAGCTGGTTTACATCCCATCATCCCTGTTTCCGTAAGCAGGTCTAGTACGTACTTCCTCTGAGAAAGAATAATTTTTTTCTGTATCTCGAACAATCTCAATCCCGAGGAAGTATCGAAGAGGGCCAAGATCCTTCACCTCGAACTCCTTGCCAAGTTTTCCTTTGAGTTGGGCGATCTCCTGCTCATCATCGCCTGTAATAATCATATCATCTACATACATCGCAAGCATGGTGATGTGGCCTCCACTTCGTCTGAAGAAGACAGTATGATCAGCATTGATCTGCTGATATCCTATCCCTATCATTGCTCTTCTGAACCTGTTAAACCATGCTCGAGGAGACTGCTTCAGTCCATAGAGGGACTTCTTCAGTCTGCAGACCTTGCCTTCTATCTGATTGGTGCCGAATCCTGGTGGTATCTCCATGTACACCTCCTCTACTAGATCCCCATAAAGAAATGCATTCTTCACATCCAGTTGGTGTAGCTTCCATCCTCCATTGGCTGCCAGAGAGATCAAGATTCTGACAGTGCTCATCTTTGCCACTGGTGCAAAGGTCTCATCATAGTCAATGCCGTACGTCTGACTGTATCCTTTTGCCACCAGTCGAGCTTTGTAGCGCTCAACATGCCCATCTGGGTTCTGCTTCACCGTGAAAACCCATTTGCATCCGACTGCTCTCTTCCCTTCTGGCAATCTCACCAGCTCCCAAGTGTGGTTCTTCTCAAGAGCTCCCAACTCCTCGTGTATCGCCGCTTTCTACTTTGGATCGTTCTTGGCAACCTGTCAATTGTTAGGTACAGTAATACTATCCAAAGATGTTATAAATGCTCCATGAGAAGAAGAGATATGGTTATAAGAAACAAACTTAGCAAGATCCCAACCATATATGTCCGGAGGATTTTCCGCATTACTGCGAGTAGTCCTTCGTGTAGATAGTAGTGTGGAAGATGTAGGAGGAATGATATCACCTGAGGAGGATGGTGGTGTAGATGAGGAGGATGGCGGTGTAGGTGTCTCAGGAGTTGGGACAGACGCAGGCAGGGGATTTAGCACTGGCACTGTAGGTACTGGTCCTGCAGTTTACTTCTCTCTTCTGCTATAGGTAAGTAACTCTCCCTGAGCCGTAGGCCTAACACTTCTCATCTCCTTCCCCTGTTCCGCTTCACCTTCATGTTCCTCCTCAACCGTGCCTCTGTGCCAAACTTCTAAATCGGTTACCACCAAGTTCTCTATCTCCCCCTCTCGTCTTATATTGGTAGTATTAGGCGTGTTGTGTGAAGTTCCCTCCTGGCGGTAATATGGCTTATGCTCCCGGAAGTGAACATCCATACTAACAAACTTCTTCTTCTTTACTGGACTCCAGCACACATACCCTTTTTGAGTTGTTGAGTAGACCACAAAGATGCACTTGACCGCTCTAGGGTCAAGTTTTTGAACTGATGGTCCATTGTCTTTCACAAAACACACACATCCGAACACCTTCAGTGGAAGTATCCCACTGTTATTGCCTCGCAATACTTCACATGGGGACTTCCATCCCAGGATTTTTGAAGGCATCCTGTTGATAAGTTGAGCTGCTGTCAACACTGCATGCCCCCATAGATTTTATGGGACATTCATGTCGATCATCATACTTCTTGCGGTCTCCAGAAGGTGTCGGTTCTTCCTTTCTGCTATTCCATTTTGTGCTGGTGTATATGCATAAGTAGTCTGATGCTGTATTCCGTGTGCTGACAAGTACTCTGCAAGCGTCTTGTTAGTATACTCCGTTCCATTGTCAGAACTCAGTACCTTCACCACTGCATTGTACTGAGTCTGGACATGCTTATGAAAATCCCAAAAATAGGCAGATACATCACTCTTATTTTTCATCAGATACAGCCAGTTGACACGAGATGCACAATTAATAAAGGAAACAAAGTACTTATACCCATTCATAGTGTTAGTAGCACATGGACCCCAAACATCAGAATGTACTACCTCAAAAGCAAAAGAGCTCTTATGACCAGTACCAACATATGAGCTTCTAGTAAGTTTTCCTAACTCGCATGCATCACATACTAATTTCTGATTATTTGTTTTTGCATAAATCTCTGGATACAACTTACTTAGAGTATCAAAGGAAGAATGTCCCATTCTCCTATGATGAAGTATTAAAGTATCTTCAGTCCTCTGCTGCAGCTCTCCCATTCCAGCCTTCTCTGCCATAGATACCAATGATGAGTCCAGTCCTTCTCGATCTAGGTACCACAGTCCCTCATGCCAAGTGCCAGTCCTAAGTCTTCGTCCCGTCCCTTTCTCCTGGAAGATCATCTTAGGAATATCAAAAGAAACAATGCATTTAAGTTGAAGAATTATAGAACTAATAGACAGAAGACTGACTGGAAAGGATGGAGCACGTAAAACATTGAATAATCTTACTGAATATGTACAATTAACAGTACCCTTACCGACCACTGGCTGGAAAGTGCCGTCTACAGTCTGAATGGTGTCTGCTGATGCTAGGTAAATGTATGAAGAAAACTCACTAGCATTCTCGGTCACATGTCGAGATGCTCCTGAGTCGATAATCCAGTCTAACGTTTTAAGGGAAGACATAGATGCAAGAGCAAGTGACTCGTCAGTACCTTCTGATGGGTGGACATACATAGCGGCGCTGCCTCCAACGAAGAATGGGGTGGATGCCTCCTCTGTTCCACTCCTCCTGTGTCCCTCGGCTGACGCTCTCTGCTTTCTCTCCAGCATGTCCAGCAGTGCCTGATCCTCCTCAGTAAAGGTGCCAGTAGCTCCTCCATTCCCTTCTGCTACTAGCAGGTTTGTCTGATACCCTCCTCGGCCGCCTCGTCGACCCCCTCGACCACGACCACGTCCAATATATTCTCGTCCTCGTCCACCACCTGAGTCTCCCTCCTTAGGTGGTTTGGTACAAGCATACCGATGATGGCCCATCTCCCCGCAGTTTTAGCACTGCCGATTGTGTTGCCAGAGCTCTCCCTTGGATCCTGTGTCGCCCGAGCTAGTAATAGCGAGTGCTGACTTTGCTTCGGGGGGACCACCTGTCCCCGCCTGTAGTCTGATGCGCGTCTCCTCTTGGATCATGGCTGAGATAGCCTACTCGAGACTAGGAATCTCTGGTTGGGCGAGGAGTAAGGCTGTCCTCTGTGCGAATGCTGTAGTCAGCCCTTTGAGAAATTTTATCGTCCTCTCTTGTAGACACATATATCTCTCCTTTGCACTTTGGGTCCCCGCAGCTTGTCCGTTTTGAGGAGTGATCATAATCCAGCCAGAGATGCTCCAACTCTGTGGCGTACTCCTGCACCGTCTTTTCTTTCTGTACGGTGTCATCGATCTCCCCTTTTATCTGGAAGATCCGTAAGTTGTTTTCCACACCATCATAGGTTCTCCTCAACTTCTCCCACACGTCTTTCACCATCTCAATGCTATCTACTGTGGAGGCAATAGACTGGACTAAGGAATTGAGAAGCCAGATGTAAATCACCATATGAGTGGATTTTCACTCGTCGCGTCCTGTCGAGCCCTCGTCCGGCTCTGTCTTCTCGCCCGTCAAGAATCTCTCTAGGTTCTTTCCTGCAAGGGTTCTTCTCACCCGCCGTGACCAACTCAGATAGGTGGCTGGTCCGTCCAGCTTCAAATCGATGGAGGAAAGTTCCAACTTTGGCGACGTTCGTGTCGTGCTCTCACCAGCCGACATCTTCATCAACTTCATCAACTTCGCAACATCTGTAGCATCCAGCTTCTTGAGGATCGCCTCCGTCGATGCTTCTTCTCCGATCACGTCACGCTTGCTCTATGACTCACGCTCGTTCTCGTCATCCTCTCCTAGACCCGAACATGTCTGATTTCATCAGATCTGGACATCGGCGTCTCCTTCGTCCTCGTCGTCCTTTCCTACGTGCGGGGAGGGGGGGTCGCACGCACAGCGGCAGCCACGGCAGCAGCAGCGGCCAATGTTGTTAAACTCGCGCGATAGATCGTGGGATCATACGATCCTACGTGTTTTATACGGAGCTTCAAGACAGATTGGTGGCCGGCACGGTCATCGGTCGGTACGGCGAGAAAACGCGTGTGATCTTACGATCCGTGTTACGATCCCACGAGTTTGTGACTTATGATTCATGTATGACATTTTTATATTAAGGTTATTTTGGTTTTTAAGGTTACTTTTTCTTATTTATGTTATATAAATAATATATAATATATATTAAATATAATTTTGTCTTTCTGGTGGGATCTTACGATCCGTGTTACGATCCTACGAGTTACGATCGTTCACCCTTCGAACGATCCTTGATAGTATCTCGAGTTTGACAACCTTGGCAGCGGCAGCAGTAGCCGCAGCAGTAGCCGCAGTAACAACAGCGACAGCAGTAGCTGCAGCGGCACAGCAGTAGCCGCAGCGGCAGCGGGGAGGGAGAGGGGGGAAAGGTTAGGTTAGAGTTTTGGTGGCGGCTAGGGTTAGGGTTTGTGGAAAGGTGGCTCTGATACCATGTTGAGATTGATTGATGAATTTTATTGATAATCTCATAGGCTTTATATAGCCTTTACATGATAGAATATCCAATGGCATATCCTGTGGCATATTCTAGCATTCCAAATATGTCCTCAGGATATTTCCATACTAAATATAATATATTCTCATACTAAATATATCAACAGTCTCACTGGAACATTAGGAGGACACTTAAAATATTCAATATGGATAGGTCAAAGAAGGTGAGCAACCAACTTGTCTCTCATTTCAAACTTAGCATCGAGTAGTGGCCATCGACCGAGGAGGAGAAAGCATGTATGAAAATGGTGTCTTATGCTTCAACAATGGGTGGTCTCATGTATGACATGGTTTGTATGATGCCAAATATTGCGCATGTAGTCGGATCAGTTAGTAGATCTCTCTCTAATCCGAGAAGAGTATATTGGAATGCAGTCAAATATAACTTACGGTATCTCTAGGGCATTTCTAATTGGATGTTTTCTTTTACAACTAACGAACCGAAGCATATCGGGTACACCGATGCTGATATGGCTAGGGGCATAGGCACCAAGATATCGATATCATGTTATGTGATGATATTCGCAAAGAGAAGTTCCGTGGCAGTCACGGTTGCAGAAGTGTGTTGTTTTGTCTATGACGAAAGTACTTTTATTGCAACGACATGCATGTAAGGAGTTATTGTGGCTGAAGATTAGTAGGAGCTAGGACTGTAGCAGGAGAAATATGTTTTGTTATCCGACAGTCAGAGTGCTATTCATATGTAAGAATCCGACGTTTTATAGTAGATACAAGCATATTGCGATGCAATATCATTGGGTACGTTTAAGGTGAAGGACGTTGAGCTTGAGAAGGTCCATATGGACGACAACGAAGTGGATATGCTTACCAAAATTTGTTGAGGAAAATCTTTGAGTTTGTAGGAAGATCGTCGGAATTGAGAGCTCGTCCACCTAGATAGGAAGGGGGATATTTGTTAGGGTTGGGTTCGCTTCCTATATGTAGAATATTCTGGAGTGCAACGAACGTCATTCGTGTATCGGAGAAGCTCGAAAAGTAGAAGGCAACATGCGGGGCTCTATTTGGAGTCATTTGAGAGGTTATAAGAGCCGTAACATGGATGACGACATACCGTCATGAAGTTGCAAAACCGTCAAGTTGAATTTTGGAAGTTTTTTGGTGCTCACTGAGCATACCACCGATATACTAGTAGTATGATGTCGGTATGCCGTTGGGCTTAGGCCGAGCTGAATTTGGGTTTGGATCGAGTCGTGACTGTACAACTTTCAAGAAGTACGAGAAGCAGTCGGTTTGATTCGATGGAGATCATTCGAGAAGTTCCACATCAGTTTGGGAGAGTTTCTCTTTTGCTAAACCCTATATTTCACCATTGTAATTCCAATGTAAAGCTTCCACACCCTAAATCCTTGAAATATATTTTCCATATGGGTAGCCATACTTCTTTTGGGTCACGTCCTGCGTTATTTTAGCTGTTGACTTGGATCTTTTTGACACATAAGCCATAATCATAATTTCATTGGAGTGAAAATCTTGATTTTTTTTATGATAAAGCGAAGAATAACAAGTGATGTTTTGTTATTATTACAGTTGATACAGAGAGACAGCCATCTGTCATATGTGCTGCACCATGACAAATGTGAGTCTATATGAAGGTGGATGTTCTAGCTCAACTTCTTTAAGCTGCCATGAAAGTGATACCAATAATGACAGGATGATAGCAATTGCTCTATCAGAAGAGTACGCCAATTTAGATGGTGGTGTTGCTAGACGCGTTTCAAACCTATCTTCTGTCCCTGTAAGATGCTCTCTTCTTTGTACTAGCTTATACTTTGCATTTTGGAAGTCCACTTTTCTTCATTTTCAATTCTTTTTCTGTTTCTTTACACAATAGAAAGGAATATTGATTATTCTGTATGCATGTTTTGTGTGATCTCTGATATAGATGTTTCCATAGCAGTATATGGGTGGAACGGCATTGTATTTGGGCATAAAGCATTTCAATTGAAGATTAATTTTATTTTCTCAAGCTACATTTTTCTGTGGTCGTTTTTAAAACAATATAATATGATGGTATTGCTTTAGGCAAGAGAGATGTGGAAGATTTTATTTTTCTTAGACAACTAATGGAAAGATATAATAAAGAGAAGCTGTATTTGAATTCAGTCTTTATATCTACACAGGTGTCTATCAAGATACAAAAGACGTATGGTAGGGTTTTGCGTTCTAATTGGGGCTAGAATCACATCAAATATAAAGTACGTATAATGAGGTGATTAAGGACATGTATGATGGAGTGGTAGCTCGTGTAAATTGGAAAGATGTGCCTCCAGTTTAACACCAGAGGCTCAAGGGTCAATGTTAACCCGATGAACGTTTTACTATATTTTCGTAAAAAGGGTAACCTTAACCCTTCAGGACTAAATCTAGAGGATTTAGAACTAGTTTGGTGTAGTCAGTGTTCAAATTTTTTAGCATATGTTGTTATTTGAGATAAATGACCCTTAACTGAGCTGCACGGAGGATAAGGATTAGCAAACTCAACCCAAAAAAGTTTGAGATAAAGGATTTGTTCTTATTGTATAATATTTGTTTTCGTATTCTATGTCTTATTATTATGAATTAATTCTAGGGGTGTCTCTTGATTTCTAAGATATGTCGTTAGGGCTCTAACAGAGGCACTCATATATCCATAGATGCAAGGGCTTTCTGGAGGTGCCTTTGGGCCTTCAGGACTAGAATTTAGAGGATTTAGAACTAGTTTGGTGTAGTCAGTGTTCAATTTTTCTAGCATAAGTTGTTATTTTAGATAAATGACCCTTAAGTGAGCTGCACGGAGGATAACGATTAGCAAACTCAACCCAAAAAAATTTGAGATAAAGAATGTGTTCTTATTGTATAATATTTGTTTTCGTATTACTATGTCTTATTATTATGAATTAATTCTAGGGGTGTCTCTTGATTTCTAAGATATGTCCTTAGGCTCTAACAGAGGCACTCATATATCCATAGATGCAAGGTCTTTCTGGAGCTGTCTTTGGGCTTTCAAAGCTCATACATGCATTGATGGTTCAAGATGCATATCTTGGTTTTCAGGTGTCTGATTGCTTCCAAAAACCATCCACATACCCATAAATGATAAACTGATATTCCAACTAGCTTAGCAGTGTTCTAAATTTTGCTAGGCGGATTCGTTGCGGCGGAGGGCCGCCTAGCGCTTCGGCTGCCTACGCGGCCGAACAGTTTTTTTTTTTTTTTTTTTTTTTGAAATTTGATGTTCTAACTTCTAAATCCATAATACAATTCATAATTTTTTTTGAAACTTCAAATTTGAAATTATTTGAAGTTTGAAAATTGAAATTTCAATTTTCAATGTTCTAAAATCCAAATCCGATCTTAAAACCCAAACAACATATCCACAATACAACTAAGCATAAATTTTTTTTAAAAAAAATCATTTTTTCAAAAACCTAACAGCCGCACAGGCCCGCCTAGACGCCGAATAGGCCTGAATAGGGCCGAACAGGTGCCTAGGACTGCACAACAGGGGGTTTTCGGTGCGGCAGGCGGCCGCCTAGACCGATTTTTAGAACACTATAGCTTAGTCAAGCTGTCTACTATAAAGATACTTGGCCATCCATACTGGCCAATACATCTGGTAAACATGTAATGGGACTATATTAGGTTGAGCCAACTATTTACAAACCAGCTAAAAAATACTAACAAATAATTATAAATCCCAACTTTTGTTTCCCTAGAAATGAAGCGGAAACTACATGTCAGAGGAGGAAGAAGGCGAAGTTGCTACCGTCTTGTTGCTGCAGAGTAGGACAGTTGAGGAAGAAGGAGGTGAAGAAGGAAAAGTTGCTGTTTTTTTTTCTGCTTTGTTGCTTGATGGTGTTTTTTTCCCAATACAGAAGCCACTGAAGGAGAAGAACTGAAGTAGAAGTACAAGGATCATGTTACTTATTGGATCAAAACTAACATTTTGATTCTCGGCATACATGCCATATGAAGTGAATTATCTTACACTGACATGGGGTCATATCTCCCGATACGTCTGTTATATTGCATGGTATCTGGTTTTCTGGTGTGACGGCCCCCAACTGGTATGGGACCAATATGCAATATTTGGAACCAATCTCACGTAAAACTCTTTTATTTAATGAAAAGTTTGATCTATATGTAGTTCATATCTCATTTAGTTTTCTGCTAATCAATCAGGAAGTCCCCTCTTCAGGTGTTCTTGCATATGAAGGTAAACCCTTTCTAAGACACTTGAGCTTCTTTTCTTCAAAGGATAGGTTGGAAGTTCTGTCTTTTTCTTCCTCGTATGCTTTTGGAATGCAGTCTTAGGCATGGTGTTATTTTCCTCACCTTAATTTGGGTACCTATGTGTTGATTGATTATACCACCAAGCATATTTTGCTTAAGTACTTATTATTATTAGGGGAACAAATTGCTTATCTTGTTTAGACAACCTCGTCTGGTATCTTCTGTCCACATTTCAATGATGCAGACTTTTCTCTTTTATAGATTAAAAAAAACATTTTAGCAGAGTTTCAAGAATACCATCGTCTTTTAAGGATTTCGCTCAATGATTGTGGTCGGCTGCAGAGCTAAACTCTAAGGCAAGATGAGTGCAGGGAAAGACTGAGCAAACTTAAAGACATGCTTTCAACCTTTCAATCTTTCATTTAGTCCCGACTCCTGGTCAACTAACAAAGGCAAGAGTCGGGCTATGGCAGTTATCAACACCTACTCTATCAATCATGCCCTCTATGGTCCCTCGGCTGAGGATCAACAGTCCAAATTTACCCGAGCAAGGAATATGTCTAGATAAAGAGTAAGACAAGTAGATAGTCAGTTTTGTGTTTTGGACTTTTTGTGTCACCAAGAGAGATTTGTTAACTTTCTTTGCATTGACTAGGAAGTTGGCACCAAGACAGAGGGTTGACACTAGGTTGACTAACGGTCATAAAAGATTTGTAAACTTTCTTTAGTAGCTGCAACTATTGCATCTGATTGAGAAGTAAGGTGCTTACTGTGTACCATATAGCAAAAACTGCAGAGCTCACAGTAAATCTTTGAATCATTTAGTTGCAGCTACTAAATTTCTTTTTCATTTTGACCCACTTCAGTTATCCGCAAGGACATGGTTTATGAATAATATTCTCTCTCCTGATCATGTTATTCATGCAGTAACCACATTACTTTGTAGTTCAATTTGTTTGTACATTGATATTACATTTTGGATAACATAGTTACCATTTCTCCATTGTGAATTGCAGCATGTTCCTCGGATCAATACGTTCTTTCCAACATTTAATGATGCCAGTCTAGATCACCAACGACTCTTTCAGAGGTAACTGTTAGTTTCATGCCACTAGTTCACTGAGATGTGGAAATTGGATTTATGTCAAGCAATACCGTTTATATAATTCAAGTTTCAATATCTTTCATACTATTTCATCTTAAAATTTTACTATTTAAAAGAAAATTGTTGATATTCATGTAGATTGCTTTTTAAATTCATACTATTTTTCTACCACGGAATGATGTCCTTAGTTTCCTGATCTCAAACTGAAAGCCCTTGTAAACAACATCCTCATCTTCTGAGCATTTCCCCATCATAACGGGTTCGATTCACAGAGTGACTAGATGATGAGAAAGCTTTACAAAAGGATTGAACAAGTTCTAAGAACTGGCTACAACCTGTTGAAGTCCTCGGGGAATTGGTTTTATATTCCTAGCTATGGAAACTATGAGAAAAATGATCTTGCCATAAGACCTCAAAGATCAGTTAGCAGGAGCTAGACTATAGACATTTTCTTTAACCATATTGTACTAGCTAGTGCAACCAAGACAGTCCTCAATGCTACCGTTATGGAAAGAGTATGGATGAAGATCTAAGATGGAATAACATTTCTCTCTCCTGTCAGGTCAGGTATGGAGTTAATTACTCTATTTTGTCGGATACATCATCGTCGTCCAAGCCTTCTCCCATCAGAATGGGGTCCGTTATGAAGCATAAAAAAGCTCCATAAGAGACTGGCCAGGTTTTTATGGCCTTAACCTGACGCCAACCCTCTTTGTTGGTGGTGAATTCCTAGGCAAGTTCACTTGAACCGTTTTTGAAGAGGGTGGGGAGGGGGTGTGGGTCGGGGGGGGGGGGGGGTGTTAATGGGGGGAGGGGGGGGCAAAGGTTCCCTTTACTTAGAATTTAAGGGGGCGTTGTATAGGATTTATAAAAGAAAAGTTAAAAAATAACTATATAGCTAGAGAGATTTGAAAGCAAGAATCTCCATGTTATATTCTCATTAACTTATCAACTAGACCACCATTAAAATTGATATTTGAAGGACAATTAAGTAACTATTCATTTCTATGACACATTAAGCCAAAGAAAAGGAATGACACATTAAAAATTCGATATTTGGTAAGATTATAGTCCGTAGTGGTTTGATCAAAATCAATTACTGGAAGCTACAGTAGCTGTTATGTTTTTAGTGATGGGACAATGAATATCCAAAAGTAGTATCAGTATCATGCATACTACATTACTACATTTATTGAAGCACTACATTCTTTTTTGTGGACTTCTTGGTTTCTACCAAGGTTATAATCGACCCACATCGATCCATTTCAACCATTTTGTATCAGAATTTGAGGGTCTAAACTTGCCAAATTTGTGATATGATTATTTTCGTTCATTTTGCCCGATGCTATTTGTAGAGTTATTACGTAGGAGGCTATCCATCTTTTTGCATTATGGGGACTAAAAGAGGCATACAAGATGAGAAACTAAGATCTATACAAGTGTATGACCATGAATCTTTATAATTAATACCCCTCAAACTCACTATTGGTCAACCAAATAGAGTTTGCTAAGAAGAAAAGGTGGGGCTGGACATTGTGGGCCTTGTTGAACAAATCAGTCTAATGCATCTGACACGCAACAAAAGGAAGGGATATCATCACAGATAGATAATGATAATGGACAATGACAATCAATCTCCATGTGTTTTGTCCTCTCATAAATTACTGGATTGTTGATGATATGTACTTCGCTCATGTTGTCGCACTGTAGAGTAGTGGCATCAGGGAGAGAAATACCAATGCCTGTAAGGAGATGCCAAAGCCAGGTGATCTTAACAGTAGTTGAGATCATAATATGATACTCAACCTGAGCACTGAAACAAGATACAATATCATACTTCTTTGCTTTCCAAGCAATCAAAGGGTCATCGAGGAAAGGGCCAAAATCCAGTAGTGGATTGCCGGTCAGTGACATCACCACCCCAGTTATCATTAGTATAAGCACAAAGTTGTAATTCTAAGGATGCATGAGAAGAAGAGATCTAGTAGTCTCGGGTGTATATTTGTGGCTTCTCTCAGTGATGTCTTTCTGATGATGAGCATGAGTGCATGAGAATTGAGCTAGGATCTCCGAGAAACGGAAAATCATGAAAATGATATGAAGTGTATTCCCTTTGAATCCGAGTAAATATTTTGATCTCACAAGAGAATTATTTTTTATCCATCTTACCAAATTCAAGATATTTAAAGACGACTTCAGACTTTTAAGATAAAAGATATAGCTGAGAGGAATGGGTACAATCATCAACAAAGTTAACATAATAACATTTTCCTCCTTTTGAAAAATGAAGAAATGTGCTCACTAGAAGGAAAAGAAAGGCTTGTCAAGTATTTTGTCAACTTGCAGTTGTTACAAGGATTGAGAGATTGGGTACAAAAGTTTACTAACAAACCAACAGTAGACAAATATCAAAGTTGAGAGAAAAATGTCCGAGGGGCCGGTGCCAAATATCACAGATACACAGGTGGCAGGAGGTATTAGTTCAAGGCGAGACACAACAATGATAGGAGAGGCAGCTAAAGACGATCAATATAGTAAAGACTACCTATATCTTGTCCCAATTATTGTTCCTATATGATGATTCTGCACAGAACATGATGTGGAAGCAAATATAACATAGTAATGCAAATTAGTCAATTGAGATTAAAAAAATAGAATCATAGACAAGGTAAACATATGGTTGACTTGAGGGACAAGAAATCAGGGTAAATCTGACAGGTGACCTTGACACAAAATGGGTAGAGAGGTACAAGTTGATTGACGTAGAGTGAACATGTGGGGAAGACATGAGTTTTGAAGAATCACTAGTCATAGGACGGGTAGCCCCAGACTCTAATATCCAGGAAGCAAGAGGCATACCTTAGTACGCTGCAAAGTTAGAAATAGTGGAGGGAGTATAAGAGGGACTATTGAATTATGATAGTATGTGAGGTAGATCCGGGACGTTGAGCGGACAATTGCACATACTGTTCAAAAATGCGTAGAGGAAATAGAAGGGATATCGACAAGAGCAGCTTGACGTTGCTGATGATGAGCATAAGTCACCGGTAGCAGTCTCCTAAGCGTTGCGCTGAGCAAAGTCATAGTAGTCATTTGTAGAGTAACCATGACACTGATGATAGGCGCAGTATTTGGCATTCCAATAAGGTGTGCCATAAGGATGATTAGGAGCACTATCACGCGACTGTGACCAAAAGATGGACCAGGAGCAAGACTACGCGACCCATGGCTGACAAGGAGGAGCAACAACAACTACATGTCTGAGAAAGAGGAGACGAGAGGGTTCTGTTGATGGGTCTTCTCAACAATCAGCTCAGAGACGGTTTTGTCAAGGGGTGGTTGTGGATAGTGGTGAATCAACTGATTGCAGAGTGACTCCAAGTCATGACGGAGTCACTTGAGAAACTGAAGAAGGTTTTGATCTCGTTAACCGACATAAACTTGTGCAAAAGAAACTTATGATGTCAGTTACGCTTGTGAGATGGGGCTTCATTGATACGACTTGCTCATAGATGTTGAGCATATATGCGTATCAGGCTCGATTCTTGAATGGAGCGATCTCCTTATGAAACCATGGATAATTGGTGGAGCAACTGGAACTCATGTGCAGCATAAGACTGAACGTAGAAAGTGTCCAACTCGTGTACATTTCGGTAGAAATGAGGTACACGAGTTGAAGACGAATGTCATGTTAAAGTACATGGATGATCGTATTTATTGTCTTGTTCTTGTCAAGATGTCTTCTGCGAAGTTGCTTCTAAAAGTCTGCATCATATATCAAGATTGATGGTTCGGTCGAGCTCTATGAGGCACCATTGAGTTCCCCTAGAGATCATGTCCAAACAAAAGTTGCATCATAATATCAAGATTGATAATTCGGTCAAGCTTGAGAAAGGTGCCGTTGATGTTCCCTTAAAAATCATGTCCAAACAATGAAACTTTACCGTGAGTGCCCACACTCAGTAGTTGCACCTGTCGAGTTGGACAATAATGCAATGGACGGACTCGGTATTTGTCACCGTTACATATACTCTAAGATGGAAGCTGCAACAGTAGGATGTTGACTAATAAGGGGCCAGAAAGATGGCTCACCTTAGGGGAAGAGCAGCTAGCATAAAGAGTGTCGACTCACTGGTGGAGACCGACGACATCAATAACGACTATGAGGAAGGCATCCCTTATCATGAGAAAAGTCGAAAGCTTGATGTCAATGATAACCATATCATAATAGGTTAGGGAACATGTTCAGGTTTGGGGTATGGTGTTGGGAAATTCAGCCTTATTCGAAAAGGTTGAGGTAGTATGGAGAGTCTTGGAGCATCGACAAAAAAAGCGGCAAAGACGGGAATATCGGTAGCTGTTACCAGGCTCCCGTATTAGAGAAAAAGCAGGGGCGCCGACATAGATGCTTCAAATCACAAAAATCATCCAATAATTTTCTGGAGCAATTGGTTTGGTTGTTGGCTTCTGGCTTAGATTTGGTTATTTCAGCAGCAGTTTTGGGTCATTGGATTGGATTGGACGACCATGATTTGGATAGGGCTAATTTTATGGATTTTCTAATATTGAATTAGGTTTTCTTAGCCCTTTTACATATGGCTAAGGAAGCTCTCTTTTTGTATGCTCATTGGAGGAGATTTAAGGAGACATCCATCAAATCTATATGAAATCCATATTCGCTCGTAGGGCTTACACTTTAAGACAGTTGGAGGAAGGAGATGTGTTCGGAAAGATCCGTCTACTTCTTTCAGGGAGTCATCATTGGGATGTGGTGAACGATCGCATTATAATCTTCTTGTCCTGTTCATACTTGAGATTTGTAAGGGATGAATTCTTGGGACAAAGGAATAGATTAGTATTTGTAATCAATCTTTATTAGTGCAATATAGAATAGGATTTGTCCAGGTGACTGAGTCACCACATATATGTTAGTGTTTGATGTCTTGGCTTTTGCATAATGTTTGCGGTTTGTTATCTTCAGGTGTACAAGTGTCCTTTTTTACAACATTTTATCCTACAAAGTGGCATCAGAGCTCTCAATTCGAAAGAGAGAAGGTGCAACCATGTCTGTAAAGAAGAATACACGCATGATATATGTATGTTGTCGCAGGCGACGCCTAAGCGCGTCTAGGCGTGCAGGTTGGAGAGGGCTCGTCTCGACCTGGAAAAAATTTCCATGGGTGAGTCGATTCTTGCCTAGGCGCGCCTAGGCGACCGCCTAGGGTCGTTCATGGAAATAAAAAGCAGTTTTTTCTGCTGTTGCTTTTTCTTTTAAATCTTATAATTCTGCTGATTCTTCCTTTAATTCTGCTATTGTTTCCTCTAATTCTGTTGTTGTTTCCTTTAGTTCTTCTTACGTATTCGTTATATATGGAACTAGTTTTTTTTGGTTCCAGAGTAGCAGGATCTGGGCGGGTGCTTATGCGGCGCCTAGGCAAGGCGGATGGCATGCTGCCTCACCTCGCCTAGTGTCTAGTACAACATAGCATATGATTACCCTCATAAGGGGAAACTACACAATTTAGGGATGATATACTCTGGTGCAATGATCTGCATGGTCCATTGGAGGGCGAGAGCGCTAAGGCAGCAGATATGTCAGCTGATGACTATAAAAGGACAGATAAGAAGGCTGTTGGATTCATCCGTCAATTGCTGGACGACGAGGTGTTTCATCATATATCCATTGAGAGTTCGACAGAGGCGTTGTGGGAGAAGCTATGTTCACTGTATAAATAGAAGACGGTTGGGAACAAGACGTTTCTTTTTCGGTAACTCGTCAACTAGAAGTATACAGATGGTGCCTTTGTGGCACAACATCTGAACGAGGTTCAAGGCATTAGTCAACTATCGACGATAAAAATGATGATTGAGGATGAACTTCGGGTCCTATTTCTCTTAAGTTCCCTGCCAGAGAGTTGGAAGACATTGATGGTGTCTGTAACTAACTCCGCACCGGATGAAATTGTCATGATGGATTTGGTTAAAGCAGCTTGTTAAACGAGGTCCAACGTAAGTAACATGAATCGTTGGAGAAGTCCGCTCTGGTTGGTTCCTACAAAAAAGGGAGGCTTAGGTCATAGTCGAGGACAAGAGGATGTGCTTTGGATCTTCTGAAGGTGGATCACAAGGACGACTGTTGTTACTGTAGCGAGTCGGTCATTTTAAGCAGGACTACAAGAAGAAGCTCAAAGTTGAGAAGGTTAAAGGAAAGGACGATTAGATTGATCTTCAACGGTATTCATCATTGCAACGTTCAAAGTGACGGAACTTCGGAACTTTGTCGTACGTGACAGGGGCATTTTATTACGTCACTCCACAGAGGAGAATCTTTGCAACCTACCGGAGCGACATGTTCAAATGTGTGGAGATAGACAAGGAGACTTCTGCAGTTGTGGACATCGGTGACGTACACTTGACAACGAAGCTTGGCAAGAAGTTCGTTCTTAAGGGGGCTTACCATGTGCCTAGTTTGCGTTATAACTTGGTGTCGGTTGGGAAGCTAACAGATGATAGCTATTGCAGTATGTTTGGGGACATGGACTAGAAGTTTTACGAAGGATTTTCGACTACTAGTTCGAGGTGATATATGATGTGGTATATGTAGACTCAAGCCGCTAAGGTGTACAAATAGGTCACATTAATCGAATGAAGGATCGACGGATATTCAACAAGGTTTGTAGATCGTTGGAATTTATTGGGAATGGTCTTCAAGATGATTTGTGGGATTCTGAGCGGTTCTCGTCAGGACAAGTGACGAATTAGAGTACGTCAAAACTGAGGGTCTCTGTCGTACCCATGATAACTAATCGGTCTCCAGGAGGGGGCTGTTCTGCGGATAAGGTTTTGGTGATATGTAGTATGTTAAAACTCAACGGAACGACATCGGTTACAACATTCGAAGCTGGAAAGGAGATCAAAGGTTGCAGTCAACTCAAGATGTGACTTCTTTGTATAGTTCAGAGGAAGTTTTGGGTCATCAAACAGTGTGTATGATGCATGATATTCTGCTCACCGATGTATTGTATAAGGAAGCTTCAGTGTCAGGCACGAAGGTCGATAGGTTAAGTGGCTTGAATCTTAAGGGAACTGCACCGTCCGTTTGGTTGGAGCCAAGGGTGAAAAAGCTCTAGGGAGCACGAGTACGTTCTAGTGGAAGACGAAAACAGGAAAAGATTATGTTATAAGAACAAGCACCTCACAAGCGTCGTTCTAAAATACATTTAGAATACCGACAAGACTTATCATGAGGCTGTAAGTCAGGGACTTTGGTCTTGGCCGAGAGTTATTGATATCGGTGAGATCGTAGTTGTTTGGGAGGTGTTACACATGGTAGATAGCGTCGACATGGTGGTCGACGAGCTGGAGATGGAAGGTGATGTAGAGCAGCCCCGAGGAGTCGAGATCATTAACAAGGGAGAGCAGGAATTCTGTTATGGGACGACACGCGTAGAGTCCGATTGAGGAGCAATGAGACCAACATCTCTCATCAGATTGGAGAAGTTTGTTGAAAATTTAGACTTATTCAAGAAGGTTGGCAGTCTGGAATGTCAACAAAAGAAGCGATGAAGACATAAGTATCATTGGCTACGATCAGGTTCGTATCAGAGCAAAAGCAATGACGTTGACATACCGACGTTATGTTTCAAATCGCAAAAAACGTCCAATAACTTTCTGGAACAATTGATGCTAATTGAGCATACTGTTGGCATACCGACGGTATGCGCGTTGTCAGGATTTTGACTCAGATTTACTTATTTCAACAACAATTTTGGGTCATATTGTATTGGACGACCAGGATTCAGGTTGGAGCTAATTTAGGGTTTCCCTAATCTTAAATTAGTTTTCTTAGTCCTTTTACAAGAGGCTAAAGGGGCTACTCTTTTTGTACGCTCATTGGAGGGAGATTCAAGAAGACGTCTAAATCTACGAGAAATACGTAATCTCTCTGGGGATCACACTTAAAGACAATTGAAGGAAGGAGTTCTGTTTGGTGTGATCCGTCTGCTTCACTCGGGGAGTCTTCATCGGGATGCGGTGAGCGATCTCATTATAATCTTCATCTCCTTTTCATACTTGAGATTTGTGAGGGATCGGTTCTTGGAACAAATGAATTAATTAGTATTTGTAATCAGTCTATATTTAGTGCAATATAGATTGTGATTTGTCCAGGTGACGGAGTCACCACATTTGTGTTTGATCTGTCTTGGCTCTTGCGTAGTGTTTGTGGTTCATTATCTAGGTGGGTGGTGTATTCTACGGCGTTTTCCTTGCATATGGTTCAGGAAGGATATTAGTCACAAGTTAAGGATATGGATCAATGCGAATTTCGGTTCCGGGACGATCTTGGGTTTGAGTATGAAGTTGAGGTTGGGTGCAAGTTAGGTTTATGAGTTTTGGGTTCAAGTATGATTACATAACAGAAAGTACATATTTAAAACCATTGAACCGCTCCCCTCTGCCCCGTTCACAAAACTGCTAAAACAACACTCATAGGAAGGGTCGAAGCTGAGTTTGTGCCTTGTTTTTTTTATCATACTTATTTTCTATTGGACTGGTTCTCTCATGATTTGGGATATTCTACTTTCTGCTTCTTTTTATTACACTAATCCATCTTTCTTGAAAATCTGTCAAATTGTTGCACAGCTTATCGTACTATACATATTTATCAACCTTTTGTTATGATTGTACTATTCCTATTGTTGAACAACTAGAATCTTACCAATGTCTCTTAATTATTTTTGCATGTGATATGAATCGATGTCTAATTACTTCCTCTTGTAGGTTGAATGCTTATGGCTTATTTGAAATGAAGGTCTCCGGTGATGGCAACTGTCAGGTGTGTTTTTTTATCAGATACCAAGTACCAATATGTGCTTATTTGACAACCATGCAAATTAAGTCGTTGATGCGTTGGAGTATTATACCTACTTGTTCTCTATTGCAGTTCCGTGCAATCTCTGATCAGTTATACAGATCGCCTGATCATCACAAACATGTGCGGAAAGAAGTTGTTAAACAGGTATTCATAAGATTACTCTCACCTCTTTGTTCTCCTTCACTGGTGAGGCTAGTAGCAAACATATATAGTATTTTGTTTTATGTTTCTTACTATAGTATGGTTCTTTCAAGTGGTCCTGTTAAGGTTGTTTCCATATGTGAATGATCCGATATGCTCCTTTATTTGTTGAAGGAGAGGGGGGGGGGGGGGGGGGGGGGGGGGGGGGGATGTTTGGCGGTGGTTGAAGTTTACCTATTTAATCCATATATCTTACAAGTTGATTTTACCTTTTCCAGCTAAAAGAGTTCCGTTCTTTATATGAAGGTTATGTCCCCATGAAATACAAGCACTACTGCAAAAAAATGCAAAAGTAGGGCACCTCCCTGACCTCAAATTTTGTTTTCTGTTGACTAGTTAACTGCATCCAGGACATACTGGTACAATTTAACCAATTTTCTGAAATATTATAGTTTTGTCTGTTCTTACTAAAGAATTATATTCTGCAGATCTGGCGAATGGGGTGACCATCTTACATTACAAGCAGCAGCTGATAAGGTCTGTATCTTACTGACGTATTCTGAATGTTGTATTCTTACAAGGACCAACTCTTGTCAAGAAAGTCTTACAAGAGGCTATTACTTAAGAAACTAGGGGCTG
Organism: Iris pallida; assembly: GCA_029216955.1. Taxonomy (NCBI): domain Eukaryota; kingdom Viridiplantae; phylum Streptophyta; class Magnoliopsida; order Asparagales; family Iridaceae; genus Iris; species Iris pallida. The sequence goes on from JANAVB010005999.1 coordinate 395,392, forward strand.
AGGGCTGACAATAGCTTTCACACTTCTGTAATTTCATTGTGAATGACTACTAGGCTTAGAGTCACTGTATCTACTCTTTAATTGATGCAGCATAACCGGGAAATCTGGTTGCTGTACTTACTCTTGCATCTTCTAGCAAGGAGAAAAAAAGTTTCTAATGCTGCATTTTTTACTTTTGCAGTTTGGGGCGAAAATATGTCTTCTAACTTCGTTTAGAGATACCTGCTTTATCGAAATTATTCCACGAAATCAAGCTCCACAAAGAGGTACCATCATGAACTTGGCACATTCAAGAAACATCTGATGAAACAAATTAATAAGAAGCCACCATAGCTATGTACTTCCTGTGTATGGTGACTTCAAGTCGCATTACATAGAACAAAACAACAGACATTTTAACTTATCTGCTGGAGTCTTACAACAAACAAACAACAACAAAAATTTACCAAAAATTTGCATTTGGCTATTCGAATATGTTCTTCCATTCAGCTCCCTTAAGGGCCATCTCCTATGCAACATTAATGGAAACCATATACTTAGGTGCAACTTTAATCGAAGTTCGTTTAGGCCTACCCCGGGTTTCACTAACTCCTTTGACTAATGTCTTATCGCTCATGTTGAATAATATTAATATTAACCCTTAATCCTCACCAACACTCTAGAGTTTTGGAGCAAGTGGCAGGGACTTTAACATGCTATCAGAGTAATCCAGGTTCTGATCTTCTATAGTGTGCATTTTAAGCAACTTAAAAAAATACCATTGCGTGAATCGAGCTCTCGACCCAAAAGAAATCGCCCTTCGACCTACGGGACGTGTTGAATAATATTAATACTAACCGTCAACCCTCACCAACACTCTAGAGTTTTGGTGCAAGTGGCAGAAAATTTAACAGCTTCTATTTGTAGTCTAATCATGGAGCAAATTCATAACTCCTTACGAGTCGATAATAGTATTGGATACTCTTGAGGTTTATCCATGACGTACTGGAACTCATGCCTTTGGGACCGTCTTTTCTTCACTTTTTTGCATAATCGTGTCATATAGATGAATACAATATTGTATAGCAAATTGTATCCGTCTTACCTCTTCGTCTAGACTTTTTAGAGGAACTTAGAGGGTGATTCTTAGTTGCATGAGCTTAAATTGTAATTCAAAAGGTAGGTCTACCTAAATGTCAACTGGCCACCTAGGTTTACTCTCATGCTCATAGTTGTCTTGGTTAGAAATTTGGCACCAATATAGAGGGTTGACGTCATGTCGACAGTTGGTCATAAAATTTTGTCAAACCTTATATGGAACTTTATTATGTTCCATAGCCGACCCCATTATGATAGGAAAAAAAGGCTTGGATGATGATGATGGTGATGATGATGATAGTGGAACTCGTGCCACCGTGGTTAGGCACTTCCTGTTTATATTGCATTGAAGTATTAAATAGAATAACAGACGTTTTAGTTAGTCCGTTGTACTCTTTACAGCAACAACAAAGGCTTTATCCAAAAAAATCCGGGCTGACAATTTGTCCTTTTCTTCCATCGGCTCTGTTAAAAGCCATGTGTTGTGTAACATTAACAAAACTATGTCATTAGTAATAGTCTCAATCCAAGTTCGTTTATGCCTATCCCTTGTCTTAGTAGCTCCTTTGACTAACATCTTATCGCTCCTATCAGCTGTAGGCTAGCATTGGGTAGATTTGTGTTCGTTCTGATTAGATAATAGTTTAACACAGACGCCCCGATGGAGCTGCCAAATCCATATCAGATACTCCTCTTTTGCTTTAGGTTTATCCATGACACACTGGAAGTACGTGTTGCTTGAAGTATGGACTCGTGAAAATTTCACCTTTGGTAGGGTGGTGGCATTCATTTATAAGTCCGTTGCCACTATTTTGATCATATGTGACAAGAAGCTTTGCTCTCATAATGAAAATCTCAGAGGTGACAAACGGTTATATTTCTTTTTCTTTTTTTTCTTTCCAAAAACTTCCGTTCACAATTTATAACAATCAACCTTTTTTCACCACCAAGGAGGTAGTCTAGTGGTAGCACTAGTAGAGGAGGGGAGGAGTGGGTTCGAATTACAACCGGGACAAAATAAAAAAGGGAATGGGAGGGGGTCTTGGTGCTAGTAGCCCGGGACAGGAACGGTTGTTAGTGACTAGCCTTATCTAAAAAAAAACCAATCAAGCTTTTTCTCACATAAAACCACATAGTGGCAAAGGCTAGTGAAATAATAGCATTCACCCATGGTAGGGTGGTGGTCAAAGTGAAATAAAGAACTCTGGGTGAACACTCAAGAATCTGTGAACATAGGTTGAGTGTTGTATCCTTATGAAAGAGTTTATATATTGAATAATTAATCATGTGGTCCTAATCATGGACATACATTAGTCAGCATTTGGGAGGCAAGGCTTTTTTTGCCTTCGCCAAAATTATGTGGGACACATAAACATGGCATACCTGAAAGGATATATTTACTTTTGTGTTAACACAACAAAGGACACTTGCAAACTTTCCCATCTCTATTAGTTAAATAATATGTATGAGATTCTTTCGCCTCTTTCAGAAAATTATGGAATTCTTTAATTTCTTTGTCTCGTCTTTCAAAGTTTACTCATGTTCATACAATTATCATCCCAGCTTTTCCCCATCTAAATGGAATAATTGAGAGAATGCTCCAAACGACCTTGACCAACTTTTAACAACTGACATAAGAGAATGAGACTCATGTCCATACAATTATGATCCCAAGTTTTAACAACTAACTCATGTTCATACAATTATCATGAAATTTCGAAGACCTATTGGCATGTACATAACCTACCTATTTTCTCATGTAGTTTAAATTCATACAACCGAGGTGGGATTCCCTAGACTAGGACCGAGTAGATAATATTGTAAAAATTTGGTGAGTCCATATAAACCTCGACGTGAGCACTATTACAGATTTGTTGGACAACAAATGTCATGCTTTATTCAGTTTAGGATTTTATGCGTAGCCAATTTCATGATCCGATGATAATGATTCTATTGTTAAATAGATGTATACCCATAAATAGGGCTCCTGCCTTCAAATTATGAAAGTTTCTGCCCCCATCTCCCCATGTTGTTGGAATATTATTGTTATAGTCCTTGCCAGTACACGAAAACTCCAGATTGAATAGTTTATTCTTCCAACACGCTCCACAGCTTGAATGCCCATTTATGGACTGAGCTGGATTCACACAGAGGTATAATTTTTTTAAACCCTCTAAAATGTGCAACAGTAAAACCTCAACAATGTGCAACCGTAAGATTTGAACTTGGGTTAGCTCTGGTCACCATGTTGAAATCCCTTCCACTATGCTAAACTCCAGAGTTTTGTCAAGTTTCGGATGAATTATGTATTATTCCAGTAATTATCCTTATGTTTGTTTCCGGAATCAGACTGCAGGAACCAGCTGATATTATTATATATGATTTTTTGATATGTAATGGGCGTTTACTGATTTGCTAATGCATTATATATTCTTCCCTCTTTTTTTGTCGATGTAGAGCTTTGGCTGAGTTTTTGGTCTGAAGTACACTACAATTCACTTTATGAGCTTCAAGGTCAGTTCTTTTCGACCCTTGGGAAAAAAAATATTTCTGAGCTGTAGCTTCTAGAATCGGTTATTCTATGACTTGTATAATCCTGTTTCCTTCTTTCATCTGACAAGTATATTATTTCCTCTGATAAGCTTATACTTGTTGCCTTGTCATCTTGCAGATGTCCGAGTTCAGTACAAGCCGAAAAAGAAACACTGGTTATTTTAGAGGGTTACACCTCTATAGTGTTATAGAGGCCCCCTCTTTCTGTTTATATATGAATATTTATGTTGAGGCCTGATTATTCGGATGTTTTATTTCCAATTATGTATATATAGAATCATTACATATTAACTCACATTTTTTTATAGTAAATCTATTGATCTCATTTCTTTTTTCTTTTACAATACCTTTCTTTTGTCCATTGCACTTATCCCAAGTGTTCTCTTAGATATCCAACTGTACTACATTGAAAGCTGATTAATGTTTATTTTAGATAACATACGAATCCAAGGAGAGTTCAATTTTTCATGCTATCTTAACAAAGGTCCTTGAAACTTTAGACCATCTGGGGCTCTCAGGTCTTGTGTTTGATACAACTTCATGGCATAACTTTCTCAAGTATGTGACGTCTTGTTAGATTCCTAGGCATCTCACATTTTCACATATATTTACAATTTGCTCACTACAAAAATCACTAAGTTTAGCGACAGCGAGGGATCCGTATCTAAACCTTGATAATCTGTTACTAATATAGTATAATCAGATAAATAATGTCCTGTCGAGCTTCTGTTCGCAATCCGTCTCTAAACCTTTAAAATCTGTTACTAATATAATATGGCAAAATTGTCAGCAAATAATGTCCCTGTCGAGCTTCGGTCGTCGAGGCGAAGCCATTGCGTGCATGCATTGACGCTCTTATGTTACTGACGTGTTACGGAATTAGTGTTTTTGCCTACACTACGACCCATGCGGTGTACAATCTTCCTACTCGGAGACCGTTGTTCCTCACCTTCTCCGAATGGTTAGCTATATCGCTAAGGCAAGAATAAGAACAATGTGGAACAAAAGAGAGATTGGAAGATTGAAAATTTCACTATACTATCGAGGGTTTACAACTTCTTGGATGGTGAGAAAAAAATGAGCCTCCCCCTTATTTATGGTGCCTCAAAGGGCTTACATGAATCTTCTGGAACCATCATATTTCAGAAATTATTCTAGGGAATATTCTCGGGGCTAGATATTTTCAAGGAAGACTCTAAAACATCTAGAAAGCTATGGAGACTTCATGAATCTTCAAGAAGACTCCAACGCATTTCAACATATTCTAGAAATTTTCCAGTCCGTAGAGGGTTATGCAGATCCGTCTCGGTGGGACGAAAAATCTTGTGCGTGACACTCTCCCCCACCTATTTCGTCAACATCTAAGTCGACAGGTGCACCAAGTCTCGGAACGACGTCTAGTCTCGTTGGCATTGTCGTCGCGCGTCGTTCCTTCTTCGTGCGTCTCATTTGGCACTTTCCAGATTTGTCCATCTTCTCCTCAAGATCGGAAGCAAACTGGTTCGCCGCACCAACTTTGACCTTGGTATGTGCCCTCCTCGACATAAACAGAGACTCATGTGGGTTGTCAGGTAATCGATCCACCTCATCTCGTGGCTGCACATAGTCCTCCACGCCTCCGCGCATGCGAGTCATATTACAATTTTGTCGACCCGAACATCCACCACAGACATTGAGCAACTCCTTGTGCGAGCCAATCTACTTTGTCGCCTCTGCCTTCACGCAGTCCACGACGTGCTTCTCTGCATTCATGTCCAGCTTGGTAGTATGATCCACTTCCCGCCATAGAAGTGAGTCATCGGGACACCCCTTTGCACCACCCCGGGTCTCGCTCAGAAGATCTTCCTCCTCGAAGTCCTTCATCTTGAGCACCACTAGGTAGGCCGTCTCCCTTTTGCTATCCTTCTTGAGCTGAATGGCGGAGATAACTTTCCACTTTGATGGCTCGTCTCGTACAATTTTTACCATGCACGACGAGACCTCTTCCATGAAGCTGACGACTTTCAAGTGTGGCATCGGAACCGTCTTTGCCGTGATTAGAAAATCTATGCTCAATATCATCTTGAAGTCGTTTAACGACGTAGCGGTGAAATTGGCAATACCCGACCAATGTTCCACCTCTATGCAACCCCCCTTGGCTACCCCCTGCACGGGTGCGCCTCCACATTGGATGCCTTCATCTTGATCGAATTTTTCTCCAAGGACCCAAGTGACAAACCTCCGCGTCCGAGATGAAGTTGTGTGTGGCACTCGTGTCACGACCCGCTCCCGAATAATCGGATACGAGTCGGACACGTCCAGCCTTCGTCGATGGACATGACGAAGTAAGCTGTACAATACTAAGGAAAACTCTAAGTCACAATGTAATGTAAACAAACACAGCTTTTATAACGTTCCCAGAATGATCACCAATATCCATCAAGTCATTTTAGTACAAAATCAGCCGGAGACAAATCCGGTCAAATAAATAAATATACAATAATGAATATCCAAAATACAATCTCCAGAAAATAAAATAAAGTAAAAGCTGCAATATCCGATGTAATCACATGCTCCATGTGGCCTCAAGCTCACCTGCAACGTATCCTGTCAGGAAAAGAGCAAAGTACAACCCCGATAAGACAATATATAATGTAATCTGTAGTACATAATACAAGGTAAAACCAGAATACCAGAAATGGAAATGAAACTACGGTACCAGAAATGAAATATGAAACTGCAGACAATGGACGACAATCAATATACTAGACAATGAACACGGCTATCAATGTACAAGGCAATGAACACGACAATCAATATGCAAGTGTGACAATTTAAAATATTAAACTAATATGTGACCGGCTTAGGAGCACAATCAATCAATGAGTCAATGAGTCAATCAATTCTACAAGGTCCGGGTTCATCGTACGTGAAGTGTACGATTAGGCTATCCACAATACCTATGTTGGGTGTGATCACACAAAAGCTAATATTCCTCCAGTCCCCGCCATAAACAATGACTCACAAGCAATGAACAATGTACAAGATAATCGTGTGTATCTCGTGTCCGATATGAGAACATGGCACATGAATGTAAGACAGAAATACAAAGTACAAGTCGAGTCAGTGTACTTGCCTTACCTTGGAAGCACGAAAGTAGTACTGCATGGATGTAAATGGATCACCTGGTATTTATACAAGTTGTTAGGGTTTAAACAACTAATATTGCTAACAAGTTATCCATAAACTAGCTAAAGAAAAATATACTAGCTAACCATTTAATAGCTATTAAATATAATTTAGAAATATATATCTTAGACTAAATAGAAAGGAGTTTAAGTTTTTATAACAAAATATGCTATATAATATTTATTGCAACATTGAATAATCATTATTATTTATTTGAAAATAACTATTAGTTAAAATACCATCTTACTACATTTAGAAAATATTTATAGTCTAGATAACTCACCAAGAATTTATTAATTAATTTATCTAACTATATAATATACTAAGTGGCAAGATAATTTTTATAAACTAATGATAGCTAGAAAATACTCAATATCACTCAAAAAAAAAAAATATATATATATATATATATATATAATCTACTAATTTATATTCAAGAACTATTACTGAAATATAGTTAATTAACAACTAAAATCATTTAATCATTATTAATGATGTCAAAATCAGGAAATCAAACCCAGCCCAACACTAATATATAACTGAGCCCACAACCCTAACTTATTAAAACTTTCCTCTCATTCTATTCCACAGTCCAGCCCAACAGCATCACTGCAGTCCCAAGTGCAGCCCAGTCCACTGTCTAAACAAACCTAACCATTATTATTTTTTTCTTACCTCTATTTCATTCACAGCCCAACCAACTCTCTCTGGCTCGGCCTGCTTAGGCTCAGCCCACACTCTACAAGCCTAACTTACAAGAAATCATCTGCTGCCAACATAAAAGCTAAATTCAGCCCACTACTTCTCATCAACCCAGCCTAATGTTAATAACCTAATACTTAACCTTCTCTCTCCTCTAATAAAACCTCACAAGCTCAGACGAACCCACGTGTTGACCCTCGACTTTCGAGAACCAGCTGGCCCGTCAGCTTTCCAAAGGACGAGCTGTCCTCTCAGTCCTGTTCTGCCGACATAAAGAAATCCCATTCCCTTCACTTCGTCTTCTTCCTCTGACTTCACTTCTTCTTCCCTCTACTATCATTCTCTTCCTCACCCACTCTCTACTTCTTATTTCTCAACGAATCAAACACTCCTCTCCACACTTCTCAACATTCACAGCCCAACAAAATTCCCCCACTCTTCTTCACACTCATTCCCAACCCAACAAAAACCCCATGTCTTCTCTCCCCACTTCTGATCTTAGCCGACAAAAAACATCCTGCCCCAACAGATCAAGCCCTAACCCAAAATAATTCCTCAACTCCTCCCTTAACCAGCAAGCCTCCTTCAAAACCATAGAAGCAAAAGAAGAACATGATTCCAGAGAGCAAGAGGTGGTCGAGGAGATGAAGAGGGATGCTTACAAGATATGGCGGCTTCTGATGGCGGAGTCCAGCACGGCGGGGACGATGGATCTGTCAAGATCCGACGTCTGATAAAGTCGAGGCGAGGTTCTTGAGAAGGCTCGGTCGTTCGTCTTCTCCGGTGGTGGCTAGCTCGAGACCCGGTCGGAATTTTTCTGCGGTGGCACGGATGACCCGGTCCTCCTTGATGGCAAACACAGGCGGTTCCATCGAGATGGAGGAGAAAGCGGCATCGGTTTTGAGATCTGGTCGGCGATCGGCGAGTGGCTGCTCCGAAGTCGGACGGCTAGACACGACGAAGATCGACCACGGGGTCGATCGAGGGCAGCGGCTCAATCAACTTCGGCAACTGATGGCGAGGCGGTGGTCGGATGTGGACTACGAAGCGGTGGCACAGTCTCCGACGGCCAGCGGGGTCTTCGAGGTGGCGGTCATGGTGGCTCTCGGCCGAGGATGGCTAGGGGAGAGAGAGAGTGTCAGTGTAGAGAGAGAGAAAGTGAGTGATGTGACTGGACACTGATGTCAGCCCTAGAAAAATATGTACTGTGTACTTACAGTAAATTTATAATAAAATAATATGGCAAAGTGGTGAATAGGAGTAGATCTGGGGGTAAACTAGAATAATTAGTAACAGATTTCTAAATTCAAATTTAAACAGATTTTTAATCAAAAAAATAGTTTTCAAACAGATTTTCAATTTCTAACAGATTTTCAAATATAAATCCAAACAGATTTCAATTTAAAAAATTAACAGTTTCCAAACAGATTTTCAAATTCAAATTAGTTATTGCTAGCTATCCCACTAATTACAGCAATTAGTTATCAGCTATTAATTAAAAACTGTTTCCTTTAATTACTAATCAAATTCCGAAAATAGTTACTCTCCACTAGCTACAAAACTTAGTTAAATGCCCACTGTCAATTAATAATTAAAAACAGTTAATTCTCCTTAATTGATAATTATTAAGTAGTAACGAAAATAATTAATCAAACCTAATTTATAAAAATCATTTAATAAGGAATAATCATCATTACCAAAATATCTATTCCTTCTCATGAAAGGAATTCCATAACTAATCTTTATCCAAAGTAAATAATTATTGAACTAATACCTAATCAAAAGAAAATCAAGATTTTGAAGATGCATTTGACTAACCAAATTTAATATAACATATTTACTTAAAGTAAAGAATATTTCCAATAATACATGGAAATAGGTATAGGGACTTACAACTCGTGTCAACCAACGCCTATGGCTCATGCCATTGATCCTCATGTCAACGTACACGAGCTCCTTGCTCGGAGTCTTCGAAATACCGGACTTGGTCTTGACGTCGTTGAGTAAGTACAATACTTCCATGTGCGCTCCCACTTCGTACTCCTCGTCCTCCACCTCATTGCTTTGGACGACATTAACACGCATGATCATATTCGGACAATTCTGAGCAAAGTGATTTTTTCCACAAATGAAGCACGAAACTACTTGCTCGGGGTGGGCCTTCTTGCACTTCTTTCCCTCGGACGGACCCTCCTTAGGAGAGCTCTCATGCTCCCCTTACCATTCTCCTTGGTGGTCTTTGACTTGGCCTTTGCATCATTGTCATCCCGTATGTACTCGACGAGCCTCTCGGCTACTGCCATAAGGTGTTCAAGTCTTGCACCCTCTTTCTCTGTAATTCCTGAGCTGCCTACGGTTGAAGTTCATCGAGGAAGAAGAACAAGTAATCTTCCTCGCCCATGCTAGATATCGCAAGCATCAAGCGTGTGAACTCTGCAATATACTCTTTGATCGCCCCGTTGTGCTTGAGTTGCCACAAGCTCGGCCTTGCTGCAAACTCCACATTCTCCGGATAGAACTGAGGCTTGATCTCTTTCTTGAGATCCTTCCAAGTTTCCATTTAGCACAAATCTTTCTCAACTTTCATGCACCTACGGTGCCACCATAACATAGCGTCATCGGTGAGGTAGAGTGAGGCAATATCCACCTTCTCGACGTCATTGTAGATGTGCAACGCCTTAAAGTATCGCGCCTGAATGTGTAATGCCTTAAAGTATCGCTCCACGTTCCACAAGAAGTTCTCAATTTCTTTGGTCTCTCGCTCGCCACTGAAGGATTTTGGATCAGGGATCTTTCTTATTCTCGATGCCTCCCTACTCGAAAGTCCACCGTTCGCAACGATCTTTTCCAAGATGGCAACTTTACTCTTGAGTTCTCCGCAACTCTCAACCACGTTCTTTAGCTCCTCGTAGCCACGGACCTTCCCGCGTAAGTCATCAATCTCCACACGTTGAGCTCCTCCTCAAGTGCGTTTCAGACCTATTGGAATTGCTTATGAAAGATTGTCATGGACAAAAAGTTGTCTCTCCATCCTATTGTAGAACTCATCTAGCCTCCTGTTGCTTTGCTCTACAGAGTCCATGTGCATCTCCATGTCCCTCGATTCCGTCTCCAAGACCTCGAGGTGCTCCACATGCAGTACCATGTTCTTGTTGGGTCAACGCACTATGTAATAGGCTTGTGGCAAGTCAGACTTTGTTGGAAACATAGATGGCTAGTCTGACTCAGCGGCGAGTTTAGTATACGAAAACCTTTTTGGCATCAATAGAATCTATTTGGACGAATGATATGAGAACCGTTCTAACAAATGGATCGGCTTCTGTTGGAATAAGTCCTATATGCAACAGATTGTGTCTTGGCGAGTGAGCTCTATATAAGAGTTCCTTAGACGGGGCCGGTCTACTGTAGGTTTTCTTGGATTTTCTTGATGTTTTTGCTGCTTGATTTTGATGAGTGTGCTTTTGCGTTGATTTTCGCATGTGTCTTTTAGAATTTCAAGAGGAAGGATTCTAGTACGATGTTCGTGTCATTGAAGGAGTTCGTGTAATTGACGTTTGATCGTTGCGAAGCGATCTCCTACTCTCAGCGCATTTCTTACTTGGTGGGTGGTTTGCTCCCTTCTTTTCTACTCCTTACCATCAAAAAATTCTTATTGTTCAAACGCTCAAATCGACGATGCCGGGTTAAATATATGCTGTACCACCAAGATAAAAAATATGAGATAATTGTAACGTAGATAGTATAAATTAGGCCTACAACTTGACCGCTTTGCATCGAGGCGAGAAGTTTTGGTGCCTGCGGGTCGCCAAATTAGAACATACAGCTTCGAGAAAAAGAATAACTGTTGTGTGAGTTTATGGGTTATACTGCTTAATTCTGTTTGTGGCATGCATCTGTTTTATAGTTTAAATTGTTCACACACACTTGTATGGTCATGGATAACTTGTACACAATGTATTGTTTTCCTTGAAACGGTATCCGGACACCAGAACCGATTCGATCTAGGGGGAATTTGTGATTCGTGCTTCGGTGCGAGGCATTGAGAGACCTCCAGTTGGGCTTGCTATCTAGGATGATAGGATGCATCACAATGCCATATGTTAGTCCTTCATGGTGCCGTAACATCAATGACCACATATGAGATAGATATCATGCTTATTTATTGTCTTATGCAGGTGATAAATATTATGTAAGTTTTATATAGGAATGAGCACGGCCGTGATAAGATTTGATATGAAATACTTATGTTTTACTGCTTTAGATTATGTCTTCGATATGAACTATAATTCATCTAGTTCTAAATAGCAAGACAACTTTGAATGCATACAAATCCTTAATAAGCAGTATCGGTTTAGACGAGTGGGTTCGTCCTGCTCACTAGTTCATTCCCAAGTGTACTAATCCCCAACTCCCCAGGTGACAAGCATGCCGCGGGAGCACGAAGCTAAGATGAAACTGGAGAATGGGAGGTGACTCGAAGCCATGCCTATTTTGAAGTATTTTGAAGCCGATGCATCCTGAAGACTTTTGTTTCAGTGTATAAAGGGGCATGAATGTATGGAACATTGACTTTTATTTCATGGCGGCTTGTCGAATGTTTCATTTTGTTATTTCAGTGAATGTAGCCGCAACGACATATGTAATGTAAATACGACCTTGTACTTCGTTGCAAGTTTATCAATGAAAAGCTATTTTCTTTCTATACTGCGTTTTCAACTCTCTATACTGTTTAATTTCAACTTATTGTCTCAAAAGAATTATCAAATGTACGTTCTTGCCTTGTACAAGTGCAATCTAGATTTGTACGACATCATGCCCCAGCGAGGATGATTGTCACGACCCGTACTCACTTTCGGATACGAGTACGTGTCCAAGTTCAGTCTACACCGTAAAATCGATGGTAGAACGATGTCTAGATCTCAATGATCAAGTATAAAATATGTGCTCATAAATTTTTTATCTCATTCACAACAACTAAATCATTTATAACTTCCAAATTACATTTGATTATAAATACAACATCTCACTAAGAATTGGAAAAACTCATTAAACTTTCTAATCAAATCTATCTTGTAGTCTCTAGAATCTGTCTTCAAAATATACCCGTATCTCTCCCAAAGATCCAATGCATAGAGTAGCAAGCGACTAATCTGAAAAAAATAGGTTTCCAATCAGGAATGGAATGAGTAATTCAAGCATGCAGTTCCAAATATATGATAACGACTATAAAACAATGAATAGTCATGGCATACATGATGAAATAAGTAACTAAAGTCATGGCATGGAAAGTAAAGGAAAATAGTTAACATGAACTACAAAGACAAGTAAAGCATGGAATAAGGAAACATAACCATCTAAGTAATTTGAAGTACACCTTTCAATATGTGATCGAACTGGGACATTATACCGTACGGTCAACATCTAATATGTAATAACATGAATCAAGGTTTAAGGTCTGATCACATATCTACTTAGTACTTTCCCGTCTGACAACTAAACATGGAACACAAGCACGATGATCATGAATAGCACGACAAACATGAAAACATGATACTACTAGTCTGTGTAACGAGCGTGTTAAGAATCAAGTATATCATAACTAAACATACAAATGTAGTAACTATCAATATTGGAAACAAATAAGAAATGTACTCGCCTGGGGTCCTTTGCTGGTGAAACAGATAATCTAGTTGGGTCTAGAATAGTCCAATTTACTAGGGTCGATATGAAGAATTTTGGAAATTCCCAAGAGAATAGAAAATATATGATTAGTCACGATCAAGGATTGATATTCGAAGGAATTTGCAGAATAAATATTTATAACTATTTAGAAAATATTTACTATATTTAAAAACTATATTTTTACTAGTCAAAATATTTTAGAAGCATAATAGGTATCTAAAACCTCTTTTGAGAAAATATCAATTTTATAACACTTATATAAAACTTTATTGATTAGAAACCATTAATAATATATATAACTTTAGAAAGTATTACTCCAACCCAAAATATTAAGCCCACAAATATACTATTTATATAAAGAGGCCAATGTATTAAATATAATAAATCCCGTATATATATATATATATATATATATATATATATATATATATATATATATATATATATATATCCCCCGCCGCTTCTCCCGCCGAGCCACCCTCCTCGGCCTCCACTTTCCTCTCGCTGAAGTGGCCCTCTGCGTCATCGGCAGCGCCCTCCTCGAACCCTCCGGCCCCCGACGTCCCTGGCCGAGCCACCCCCCAACCTCCGCCTCGGCTTCTCCTCCGGCGCTCCCAGACGCCTTTGCCCTCTCTCCGTCCTCGGTGCCCCCCCAGCGAGCCCCCTCGTGGGCTCTAGTGGCTGTGCAGCGGCCCCCGGCGGACTCGGCTCCCCCCTCCACGGCGTCGTTTGGCCTTCCGTCGACTTCGGCGTCGTCGTCACAGACCCCTCCCCGCGTCCCTCTCCTCCCAAGCGGTGGCCTCCGACGCTCCCTCCGACGCTCGCTGGCAGGCCCCGCCCCTCGCCGGTGGTAGGCTTCTACTATCGTTGGCCGGCCGGGCATCACCCCCCATCCCCGCGCTGCCGTGATCCCCCCAGTCCCCTCCCCGTGCGGACGATTCTCCATCAGCCGACCTAGCCGGGCTCCCCGGAGCTGATCACCCCCTTACCGGGTCAGCACACTTCGCCAGCCTCCAGCGCGCCTTCCGCCGCCGGAGCTACCGCCAGCGCCGCCCTCCGGGTTGGCCCACGTGCGCTGGTGGTCCCTCGGGCCGCGTGCCATCTGCCTCGGGCAGAGTCCCCCTCCCCTCCAAATCCCTCCCTCGGGCTGCGCTCCCGTCAACCACTCGGGAACAGCGTCTGCGGGCGTGGTTTCCCGTATTCTCCATTTTCGAGATTTTGAAAAATTTAGAAATTGCGGTTTTCGCAATTTCAAATTTTTTTTTAAATTTCGTCTCATCGTTTCGAAATTTCGGCCTTCCAAAATTTTGAAATTTCGAATTTCAAACTTTCAATTTTCCTACCTTGCTTAAAGGGACCCTTTTGTGTTTTTTGGTCCTGTACCTGTCTGTATTGCTCTTTGTGAGCCACTTTACCTTTTCAATAAAATATCTTCTTATATATATATATATATATATATATATATATATACACACACACACACACTAACAGACTCAACCCAACCAAATCTATTAAAACTTCTAAATCAATATTCAATATAAGCCCATGACCATTAAAGTCCATATTTTAAATCATTAATCGGTCCAGAGAACTATGAGCCACAAAATTGTTAAAGCCCAATTCACAATTTTATACATATATTATCTTAAAACCCTTATCTTAATTTATTCAATGTACTGAACCCAAATAGTTATTATCAAACTAATTTGATTTACATGGCTTTGAGCCCAAACTTACAGCCCATAAAATATATTATACAAGACCTAACATTAAAGCCCCAAAATAATAGCTCAAATATCAAAGCCCAAATAAATCTGAAATAAATTCCTCAATGGGCTCAGGTCCAAGGCCCAAGCCCAATAATTCTTTATATTGCTAAATAATAATAATAATAATAATAATAATAATAATAATAATGATGTTGATGATAAGAAGAAGAAAAGGAGGAAAAAAAAATAAAAGAATAAATAAAAGAAGAAGAGGAGAACAGAGAGGGAGAGAGGTCAGAGGATAGTGAGTACATAGAGAAGGAGAGGGAGTTGAAAGAGTAATCGAGAGTGATTGAGAGAGAGGGGGTCCTCTCCGCAGTATCGACCAGCACGATGACGATCTCTGGCGCGGTGGGCACGGTCATGGCGGCGTTACATCACGCGATTGACGCGTGGCATAGATTGATTCGTCGAGACAATCGTCGGTGGTGCTAGGGTCATGGAGAGTCGTCGGAGGGCTATCCACGTGCTGGAGATCTGGTCGACGAGGCGGTACATGGAAATCAAGGGTGTGGTTTCTTTTTTCGGTGTGGTGATGTTACGAAAACAGGTCGTTGTGACGAGAAACTAGGCAGTGGAGGCGAGGGGTTTCGTGGTGGAGACTCGGTGGGGTGAGTAAGGACAGCACTGGTGGCTGGACGGTAGTGACGGCGGGTGGAGGTATGTTGTGGATGATGGCGGACGGTTGTGTAGGTGTTTGGGGCAGCGGGTGGTGGTGTCGTGGAGTTTGGGTTAGAGAGTGGTGGTCAAAAGAAGAGGGTATCGGCAGTAGCAGCTGGCCGAAGGAAAACTGAGGTGGAGTCGTGGGTGTGGTTGGGAAAGCTGGGTGGCTGCGTAGGGGGTAGTTTGGTGAAGTCGGAGATGGTGGTTGTGGTAGGCGTGGTCATTGTGGTGGTGGAGGAAGGGGTCGACAAGATGGAGGAGTCGGTGGTATGGGTACGGTGCTGGCACTGTGGCGATGGCACCGGAGAGTCGTCAGTTGGCTGACACGCTGGTGTGACACGTGCGACGAGATGTGGAGGGCATAGTGGTGGGGGTCTGGTGTTGCTATGGTGGAGTTGGCAGTAGGCCAGGCTTGGCCGGAGCCATTGTTAGACAGGAAACGGCTGCTGGAACCATCAGAGGGCTAGGGTTAGGATTCTGTTGATTTGGGAACTTGTGTCGGGCTATGTCTGACACAAAAAAAAGATGTATGGGGGTGTCTTGCATGACAGACTATGGAGTCGAGGTCGTATTCGGTGTGTCGGACACAGAAGAGATATGTATTTTTAATAGAGAATAGTGGAAGAAGATGGATGGACACAGACACAGACGGTGCACGGCACAATGGCTATGGTGGATGGTGATGGATGTTGTGGCTAGATGGTGGTGGTTGTGGCCAGTAGGATGGAATTTATTTGGAGAAAAATTTATGAAAAAGGCTCTCCTTAAATAGGAGATGAAATGCCTAAATAGATAAGGATTAGGATGCCTAGTAGATAAATCTTCTCCCCTTTAGTTTAAATCAATTAAAATTTTAAATCCAAATTAATATAATCATAATCTATTAGTAGATAATAATATTAATTTAAATCAACATTCAATATTATCAAATAATTTGAATCATACGAATTCAAATCTAAATCAAATAAGTGATCAACATAATAGCTTTAAAATAATATTTATTGTTATCAAAACAATTTAAATCATATAATTTAAATATTGTTTATAAATGAATTATCAATCATTTATTGCTCAAGGATAATAATAAATATTTTAAAACTAAGTAAATCAAATTTAATAAAAAATGAGTCATCGTGATAATCGAAAATATTTGCTATTACCAAAATAATTTTAATAATATTTTCATAAATCTTAAAACCTTATTTTGAAAATATAATTTGCAAACATTTCTGTTATTCAAAATATTGATCTTTAAGACCATTTTCGAAACCAAAATTTGAAAGTAAAAAACAATGACCCACATCTTGTATCATGTCAATAATAATATTTAATTATAAATTAATTTAGGACTTTCAAACCATAAATTTTAAACTAGTTTTTGAAATGCAAGAACAAAACATCTTAAACAAAGTTCCAAAGAGAAATTATTTCTAAACAAGATATTTAAAATAAAATGAATAAATAAATTTTTGAAATTCGAAAAACAGGGGTTACCATGATCGATTCGGCTATAACCGATACGAGGACGAACGATTTGGTGGATTGGGACGTGACAAGTTGGTATCAGAGCATGGTTCACATTCCTCGAAACTTTAAAAATATTTTCTTTTGGATGTTGTTATAATTTATCGTTTTTATGCTTTTCGACATATGCCGCATGAAATAATAGTTCCATATAGATGAGCCCGTATATATTTTAAGAATACTAACAGTTTGCTCTATTTCTTAGGGATGACTAAAAGAATTGGACTTGCCGCCACGAACGCCAAGAACTAGAGTAGCCCTAGTGAGTCTACCACGGAACGATTGATGCGCCTCATGGAAGTGCAACAATGTATGCTGAGGTACAACAGCAGCAGCTACAGGCACAGGTTCAGGCTCAATTCAGTACTCGGTAAAAGCAAATAGATGCACTGACTCGAATCTTGAGCGCTATGGCTGCCAATGCCAACTCAGTGGTCTCGGCAGCTGAAGAGAAGGAAGAAGTACAACCTGCAATGATGAAGTCTTCCTTTCTGTTTAAAGCAACTTTGTTCAAGAAGATGAACTCGCTTGAATTCAACGGCCGAGCAGAGCCCGACGAGATCATGGGATGACTAGCGAAGATCGATGACCTGCTCAGTCTTTTCAACATCAAGGGATCCAAAAGAGTGGCATGCGCAGCCTTGCAGCTACACTTGAGGGCCTATGACTGGTGGGAAGCGAAGAAGCAAGAGATCTACGAAGCCGACCCCAACACCAAAATCTTGTGGAAGACATTCAAGCAAGCCTTCGTGGAATAGTACATTCCTCGTGCCATCCGTCGACAAAAAGAGGATGAATTCATGTCCTTGAAACAAGGCAACATGTCGATTGATGATTATGATACAAGGTTTGCTAAGCTTGCGAGGTTTGAAAACTTGTAATGTTTGTCGGGCCTTCCAACCGAACAAGGAAACGTGGTCTGAGCATTTCCAACAAGGCCTGAACGATGATCTTCGTAGGGACGTCATGAACCAAAAATGTCAGACCTATAGAGAATCCTGCGATACTGCACTTGATAGCGAGCAAATCTTTGGTCGTGCGTCACAGCGAGGAGTGTCCACCGTCTGCAATAACTTCAACAAGCTTTCCCATGACGCGTGAGGACTGTCACGCCCCAGAACCAGAATACTGGAGAGCGGGGACAGACATAGCCAGCTACGTATATTGAAATGGATTCCATCTCGCCATACGGTCACGGCTGTCTAGATACATGAGGGTTTACTACAAGCCAACAGTCTCCTATGGTCATGAACAAGCCTAGTGTCTCAATCACAAGTAAGTAAAAGTCACAAGATGTATGATCATTAAATATACAATAGTAAGGCGTCCCAAACATTATATATTCAGTTGATCATGAAGCTAGTCGTTACAAAATGTTAGGACTAGCAAGAGTTCAGTCATACATGATCAACCCTAGGATTTGTTAATCATGTTACAGCCCGTAGGCAGACAGTAAATAAAAGTACAATCGAGCTAAACAGGTGCTCGTCGACTAAACGCCTCAAAAGAATATTTTCACAATAGAGCGGGAGAGCCAAAAATAAACCCACTCGTTGTCAGGGTTCCGTCTAGTGGCCACCATCTGGCTGGAAGATCGGTAGATCCTCTGGAGCTGCTCCGAAATCTGGCCACACAAAACCAGCTGGGTCAGACCCCAGAAAGAGCAAGTGCCACAAAGGAGCTTCACTCAAGAACTAAAACCAGCAATCAGCACAGGAATATAAATAATATAATAAAAGACAGGAAATATAAATAACTGGTAAAAACTAGAAATAAGAAAAATATGCCAGGATGATATACGACAAGATAACCATGGAACTATTCAGATAGCTAGGTTACAACCCGTAAACCAAACAAGGACCGGGGTTGTAACCCTTCGTCTGAACGGAGCTTGGTTTTTCACCATTTATCGAGAAAATAAATACAAGCATGCTGGTCATGTAACAGTCTGGAACAAGATCAGGGCAAGACTAGACTTGTTAGACTCCATCCAATCATTTCACGGCCAAGCAAGACCTACGGCTTGATACTTTAACTAACTAGGGTTATCACAGTCCTAGTTACTAACAAGATGCAATGAGATTATTCCACAGCTACAGGCCCTGCAGACCATCCAGGTTACCCAGGTCGAAAGATTAGGGTTGAATTCAGGTGGGTACATCGTCCAGGAAATGCATGTACCCTTAAGTAGCTTGAAGGGTACAACACATGACAGTGTGCTGGAAATGTGCCCTACTCGACGGCAGGCTACAGATCCCAGGCGCGCCCAGGTAACGGGATAGCCTGTAGCTGGAAAAATCTCTTCATGACTAACGTATTAATCTAGTTATTAGTCCCTAGTTCATTTCAATAGGTACTCCTGACCGTGGTACTCAGGAGTCCCATCCTAGACATGATGCAAGACAGGACTGGTTTATTTATACAAGCACAATCACCCACGGTGTCCAGGATGTTCATTCTTGTCAAGTCATGTCATGTCGGGTAGCTGTCAAGATATAACATGTCAGGTTATCAGGTCAAGTGTACTAGTCAAGAGTGCGCCACGACGGGCCACTATCAGGTCATGCCAGGTTACTCATGTCAGGAGTGCACCACTACGGGTCACTATCGTGTCAGGCTCAGTTATCAATTCCAAACATATCAAGTAAATTCGGGAATTATCAAGTTCAGGTCAAAAGGCGTAAGGATATAAAATGGACTTAAGATATCTAATAAAATATCAATATACAGGGCTATAGAAGATCCAGGATAAGGAAAATAAAACAAACTGACAAGGCCATACGCTCAGGTAAGCATACGCTCAGGTAAGCATACGCTCCCAAAAGGCAGCGTATGGGGGTCACAAAGCTCTCGGGTTGAACCAGGGTGACAAGATAGGCAAGCGTACGCTCAAAGCCAGCGTACGCCTTGCTCGCTTAAGCTAGCGTACCAAGGCACGCATACGCTCAAGCTGGCGTACCAAAGGGTCCATACACTTCCAATGGGAAGCGTACGCAAGGGTCAGCGTACACAAGGGCACGCTCGAGCTACAGGTCAGCGTACGCTCAAGCTAGCGTACGCTCAAGCTAGCGTACGCTCGAGCTAGCGTACGAAAAAGACACGCTGCCAATAGGCAGCGTATCAAGGCTAGCGTACGCACGCTAAAGAGCAGCGTACGAAAAGCAGCGTACGCTCGCTAAAGAGCAGCATACGAAAAGCAGCGTACGCTCACTAAAGAGCAGCATACACAAGTCAGCGGCGTAAGCTAAAAAGCTAGCACACTGCTCACTGTCTTCTCCAAAGGGCAAGAACAGCAAGAAATGCAAGAACTCCATGGATGGAACCCAAAACTCCAAATGCTCATAACTTGGTCAAAACAAGTCCGAATCCAACTTTCCAAAGGTCAAAATTGGGTAGAATAAAATTATCTACAACATGGAACCATAAAAACTTGAAAACAAAGGAGTTTGATAGATCAAAACTACCAAAATCCAAAAATACTAAATTGTAGATCTACAAGAATCAAAGCCTCAACATGGAAAATGACAAGTTCTAATGTGTCTTAGAATCATGAGAAGAAGCTAATGGAACCATAAAAATAAGTTCTCTTGTGGAAGCAAGTTGCACTTGCCTAAGGGTTGGGGAGTTGTGGGGAGGAAGGAAGAAGAAGAAGAAGAAGAAATAAATAAGAGTTATGGAGGAGAGAGAAGGTTGGTGGGAAAATAAATATCATGGGTTGGTGGTAGGTAGGGGGTTCACCTTGGTCCATGATGGACCAAGCAACCAGCCGGCCAAACCAAGCCAACCCAAACCGAGAGTTAAACCAAGCCAAGAAAACTAAACAAGAAACAATACAAGAAAATACGTACACGTATTTCCAAAATACGTAATACGAACCACAGGCATTACAAGGACCTAGTGTGTCAAAATGCCAGAATACATTTGAGAACCGGGGTCCCAATCCCTGAATACAGTACCACATGTGCAGCAAGATAGGACAAAGGGTAGTCAATTGTCATACGGTATAGTGCTTCAAGTGTGGCGAGAAAGAACACAGGGTTCAAGTTTTTCAAATGGAGAGGGCGAACCAAAATCCTCCAAGGAACGTTCTGTAACAACCGTAGTTCGTATTACGTATTTTGGTATACATGTGCGTATCTTGACTCGTATTGTATATTTTCTTGTATGGTTATTTTGGCATTTTATTTCTTGGTTCGGTTCAACTTGCTGGTTCGGCTTGGCTTGGTTTTATGTGGACCAAACCTCCACCTACCACCACCACCATCATTTATATTCCCACCTAACTCTCTCTCTCCTTATTAATTCTTCTCCATCACTTCTTCTTCTCCACCATTACTCTTTCACCTACCAGGGAGTGAGAGCTTAGGCAAGTGCAGCTTGCTTCATGGAGGAACTCTATTTTTATTGTTCCATTCTCTTCCTCACAAGATTCTAACACACTTTAGTACTTAGCATTTCTAAATTCCATAGCTAAATTCATGTAGATCTAAGTTTATTTCAGTTTCGAATTTCTTGGGTTTTAATCTATTTAACCTTGTTATTTCTAAGTTTTGATGGTTCCATGTTGTAGAGAATTTCGTTCTGCTCCATTTTGACCTATGAAAGTCTAGATTTCGACCTTGGATGAAGGATTTATGAATCTTTGAAGCCATGGACATCATGGCTCTTCTTCTCGGACAAGCAGAGAAGAAAAACAACTTCTGAGCCGCATGGCAGCCTCAGCCGCATGGACCCTCATGCGGCAACTCTTTCCAGCCGTATGGCAATTAGCCGCATGAGTTCGCTTGAACATAGCCGCATAAGACTTGTTCTCCTCAGCCGCATGGAGATACTCCTCCGTAGCCGCATGGCTCTGCATCCTCAGTCGTATGAAATCAAACCCCCCTAGCCGCATGAAGCCAATTTCCTGCCAGCCGCATGAACTCAAATACCTGCAGCCGCATATGCTTGACTGTTCCGCAGTCGCATAAGCTGCCCTTGGTTCTCAGCCACATGAACACCAGCATCTTCAGCCGCATAAGCCCACATGCTCCCAGCCGTATGTCACCACATCTCCTGAGCCGCATACACCTATTTTCTATCCTGCCGCATGAAGTCCTTCCCTGCAGCCGCATATGCACGCATTACTTAGCCGCATGGCTCTTGCCAGTATAGCCGCATAAGACCCTGTCTTCCCCCAGCCGCATGGACTTCTGAGTCCGAGCCACATAAGATCCAATCTCTTGGCTGCATGAACTCAATTCCCTTAGCTGCCTTGCTCCTTCCACAGTCTTGTCCTCTTTTATTAATTATTATATTATTATTATTATTATTATCATTATTAAATTAAAATGTCATATTTATGCTTATGCCATGTAAATTCTGGTATGTTCCCTGAATATGATAGTGGCCTGCCGTGGCGCACTCTTGACAAGTAAACTGATATGATATATCTCGATATGCTGTTACGACAACTAGCCTGACATGACAAGTATGAATGACCTGGACACCGTGGACGATTGTGTTTGTTCAAATAAATCAGTATTGTCTTGCATCATGTCTAGGATAGGGATCCCTGAATACCACGGTCAGGGGTACCTACTGAAATTGACTAAGGCTAATAACTAAAAATTCCAGTAGTCATGGAGAGATTTCCCAGCTACAGGCAATCCTATTATCTGGGCGCACCAGTGGACTTGTAGCCTACCGACGAGTAGGGCACATTTCCAGTACACAGTCACGTGTTGCGTCCTTCATAAAAGGACATTCGACCTGGATAACCTGGATGATCTGCAAGGCTTGTGGCTGTTGGGACAATCTTATTGCATTTGCTAGTAACTAGGCCTGTGATAACCTTAGTTAGTTAAAGTATCAAGCTGTACACTTTGCTTGGCCGTGATTGATTGGATGGAGTCTAGCCCAGCTTAGTCTTGTCCTGATCCTGTACAAGATGGTGACATGACATGATTATTTATACTGGCCTTAATAATAACGATCAGGGGACCAGTTCTGTTCAGGCGAAGGGTTACAACCCCGGTCCTTGTTTGGTTTAAGGGTTGTAACCTGGCTCCCGGAGCAGTTTTGTGTCCTCTCTTCGTTTATTGTCTTATTGCACCCCTTGCCATGCTCGTCATGTTTTACCTTACTTCAATAGCATGATTATTTATACTGGTTTTAACAATAAAGATCAGGGGTCCAGTTCTGTTCAGGCGAAGGGTTACAACCCCGGTCCTTGTTTGGTTTAAGGGTTGTAACCTGGCTTCCGAAGTAGTTCTGTGTCCTTTCTTCGTTTATTGTATTATTTCACCCTATGTCGAGCTCATCATGTTTTACCTTACCAACAGTATTTGAGACGGATTTCTATTCAGGTGAAGGACTGCAATCCCGGTCCTTGTTTGGTTTAAGGGTTGCCGTCTGGCTACTTGAATGGTTTCCTCGTACTCAATTTATTATTGTTATTCCTGTTATTATCAGTTTCTTTTATAAGTTATCTTTCAACCATTCACTTATTATATGCTGGTTTTAGTTTCTAAGTGAAGCCTCCTTTGTGGCACTTGCTCTTTCTGGGGTCTGACCCAGCTGGTTTTGTATGGCCAGATATCGGAGCAGCACCAGAGGATCTACCTACCTTCCAGCCAGATGGTGACCACCAGGCGTAACCCTGGCAACGAGTGGGTTATTTTTGGCTCTCCCACTCTATTATAAAATTATTCTTTTAAGGCGTTTAGCCGACGAGTACGTGTTAGCTCGGTTGCACCTTTATTTACTGTCTGCCTACGGACTGTAACATGATTGAAAAATCCTAGGGTTGATCATGTATGACTGAAACTCTTGCTAGTCTTGACATTTTGTACGACTAGCTTCATGATCATCCGAATATGTAATGTATGGAACGCCTTACTATTGTATATTTGGTGTTCTGACATCTTGTGACTGTTCTTGCTTGCTTGAGATTGAAACAATAGGCTTGTTCATGACCATATGAGACTGATGGCTTGTAGTTAATGTCACGACCCGTACCTGCTTTTCGGATGCGAGCTCGTGGGCAAGCCAGCTACGTATCGAACGGACTCCAGCCCGACTCGAATACGTAAACGCTGTCAAGGCTATGGTATACTGCCAAATCATGGCAAACAAATCTATATCTCAATCCACAATAAGACAATAAACATGAATGAACACTATGGGTCGTGGTCTGCAGCCCACTAGCATATATGTTCGATAAGACTCTAAAGGAAATAACAAGAGTCTAAAACGGAATCAAGAAACAGGATATCTCATGATAAGGTATGAAAGCACGAGCGGATAACAAACACGATAACGATACCTGAATCCCACAAGAACCGCAAATCCTCCGCCATCCAGAACTACTAGCTAACTCCATGCAACCGCTAAACCTGAGGAGATCATCAGGTCCTCAGAGGACATAGCAAGATACATAATATACATGCCTATCTAACAGTTTTATCATGCGCAAGAAATAAACAAGAAAGAACAAGGACAAGACAAATGACTACAAACACGAACACGAACACGAATACGAACACGAATACAAACACACGAATACTAGAACAACTACGCATAAATGAACTGCCGGATGAACGATAATCACGAGATCAATGGAAAAAACCAAACCCTCATCCCGAGTGTGGACGCACGGGTTTGAACTAAACACTAACCCTCGTCCCGAGTGTGGACTCTCTGGTTAGTACCAACCCTCGTCCCGAGTGTGGACTCTCTGGTTAGTTCACGGCAAGGCACCCTCATCCCGAGTGTGGACTCTCTGGTGCAAGTATAACATCCTCGTTCCGAGTATGGACTCTCTGATGTAAACACCCTCGTCCCGAGTGTGGACTCTCTAGTACAAGTCAAGTCAACACCCTCGTCCCGTGTGTGGACTCTCTGGTGCAAATAATCGACATCCTCGTCCCGAGTATGGACTCACGGATGTAAACAGATCAAGAAAAACACCCTCGTCCCGAGTGTGGACTCTCTGGTGCCAAGGAAACAATATCAAGGATTTAGCAGTTCACTTACACGTACTCGTTCTATGACACGAGTCAAGCAAGGTACTGACGAGAACTCCAAATGTAAAATACAAGGCCAAAACATAAACATGGCTATAAACAATAAAAACAACTCCACAGAAAATAACACAAAAAGTACATGTCCATAAACAATCAAATGACTGGAAAATGAAAGAAAATGCATGTAAGTAAAACTGTAGAGGAAGACAATGTATACTTGCCTGGAGGTTGCACGCAGATCAAACAAATACATAGTCAACTGGTAAGCCATACAGTCCAAGTCATCGCAACTGTCTTCGAAAGCTGAAATAAACATTGCCAACATTCTCAGAATAGTCAAATTAGCTAGGATTGCCTGTCCTTAAGTCCAATTCTGGACACAGGAGCAAAACGATAATTTTGGGCAAAAATGATGTCCGCCGTTGGACCCGCTTTGTACCGAAAAGTGTGCCAGAGTCAAAGGTCTCTAAAATCATAAAACTATATGTCTACGGATCCGGTTTACCGATACGAACCCAACCGTATGTCCAGTTTTGGATTCCGGTGGACTGTGCACAAAATTGTCCGTTGAGTCGGACCGTGGGGCCCGTAAAACGGCAATTTTATCAACTGTCTCAGAATCGGACCAAACTTGGCATACAGGACCAGAAAAACGATACGGTTCTGTTGGCGCAAGTTTTGTCTCGATCTGACATGCGTGCATGAAGTAATTGAGAAACTTGTACAGAGGCCGATACGGTAAATTTCGACGGATACGTATCAAATTCGTCGCGCACACGCGACCAATTCAAATTCCGTCAAAGCCCACACGACCACGAAGCCGTTACGCAGCTTTCGATGCCTTCGGTTCACGACCAAATTGCCCGGATTGACGGGGCGTACGTCGTCTCGGACAAATTTTCCTATTTTCTATATTTTTGAAAAACATATTTTTGGAAAACTTTGGGATCGGATTTCTCGACACGTAGTCGATGATTTCCAAATCCATAAAAAGGGTCATGAAGTCCTATATGTTGTCTTCAAGTGTGTCTAATTAGATTTTTGAAAACCTTAATATGTAGTTCAAAAACTGGCTTCCAATATGGATGATTGGACTGTTTTTCAACTGTCAGGAACATTGGTTTTTTTCGGGTTTTTCGAATTGATTTACTGACTCGATGGGTCGATCTTGCTGGGAAGTACTTGTCGGTTCATCTAGGGTGTCGTGCAGGCTCTACATGACAAGTTTCATAGTCGAAAAATATGAACTATGTATTAAGAAACGAGGCGGTGAAGGTACGTACCTACTGCTGTCGTACTCTGTTTCCTGTCGTGCGCGTGTCCGCAGTTTGCGCGCGCTCCGGCGCTTGTGCGGCGGCCGTGGACGGCGCACGTCGACGGAGGTGGGGCGCGGCCAGGGTCGGCGCTGGTGAGGTCGAGGTGATGTTAGGATTTTGGTTTTGTTGATCAATAATCTCCCGAGTTTATAAACTCGCGTTCTGTTATCAAAACAGAGACGGGGCTGATGGGTTGTTCACTATGCGGGGTGGGCACGGGCTAAGGCTGGGTTCAGCTGCAGCTGCTATGGGCCGGGCCTGGCTTGAGCTCGAGCTCAGCTGGGCTGGGCCTGGCTCATGGGCTGCTTTCCTATTCCTTTTTCTTTTTCTTTCTAATATATATGTATATTTATACACCTATAAATACTTATGTATATATATACATATATATATATATACACACATACACACTTATTTATATACATAAAAAATATATATACACACATACACATATATTTATAATATATATTTATATACAAATACACATATACACGTGTATATTATATATATTTATATACATATACATACACATACTCACGTATATCTATATACACATTTATACGTATATAATTACATAACTCTATATATATTTAAAATTATCTATTATCATACCTACCACTACAACAATTTGTATTCCAAGCAATCAACTAATACATTAATATATCTAAAAACGTATATACATACATATATTTATTTTATATATATATCCAAGATAATTTAAATAGCAAAATAATATATTATATTTAATATTCAATCTACAAGGGTTACTTACTAGACCATAAAATGAACCAATACCTATATATTGTAATGACCCGCTCCGCCCTAGCGGAACGTCGATTCAAACGGCAAGTGCAACGACTCAAACGAGCCGTCAACCCGAAGAGTTGGCATCGACCTGATGAAGAATCAATGCAAGGCTTACATTGGCGCGTCAAGATGAATCCAGACTTAGACTTTCAAAGGCGCGCTCGGAGTATCGCTCGGCCGATACGAACATCGCTAAGGTGGGTGGCTCCGATGAACCCGTATTTGCTTAGCCTAGACACATAACAATACGGACACTATTGCTAGAATTGCTAGGTGATGACACTTCGCATGCTAATAAATGACTCAACGCACCTAGCTAAGGGAATAATCCCATCTTGTATGCTTGTATAGAATATGGAAAAGAACATAGAAAATGTGAGAACTCTCGCGCCGTACTCCGCGCTCGTGCTAAGGCGCGGGCTTACATTTCGAGTTCCTTTTGCGTTCAACAATGAAACAATGAATGGTTTACAATAATGAAACGGAAGACTATCGACATAGTCGTTCCGAGTAGATTATAGCAACATGAAAAGGCTACGGGACCGATGGGTCGCCAAGGCGACTCCTGCACAGGGAGTTGTAAAATGTATAAATGAATGAATGAATGAATAAGTGAATGAATGAATCGACGAATGAATGAATGAATATGTGAATGAAATGAATCAATGAACAAACGGACAAGTGAAAGAAAGAAAAAAGAAAGAATGAATGAAAGATAAGAAAGGAAAGAATGGTTAGCGACAGGTGTGACGGGCACGTGCAACGGGGCTCGCTACCCGCGCTGTATGGACGCCAACCTGGTCAATAACGCATTATGGATAAAGGTTAGCCTACGGCCCGGAGACAGCCGTTAAGTTAAAATGACAATAAAATACGAAATGGTCGTGGACGGACTCGTGCACGAGTGAAAGTGATTCCAAGGGCAACGAACGATGATTTCGTGGCCGGCCTAGACGGAATCATGGCCTACGGGCGGACAGGTGTGCGGACTTGGGAACATAACCAAATGTAGGGCCGGTACTTCAATAGTCTATCAAGGTATACCAGCCATCACGCTTGATAGATGAGAATGCCAAAGGGGAAAATGTCCAAAATGGCTGACATGCCAGCGACCGGTGCATATAGATTTAAGTGGGCTTTGCTAGTAGCAATCCACGTGCAAGTCCTTGCATTGAAATCAAAGTAGTCTAAGTTAACTGAACAAAGCACCTTCTGAATAGGCTTGAATATAACACACAAAATGATCGAGAGTACTTCGAGCAAACGAGCTAGAAAACACGTCTACGATGTGCTAGGACCTGAGACAGGGACACACCCTTGACATTGAATGTTTATGTGAATTACATTAAGTTGATATATACGAATTGTTGACTAACTTGGTTTACTTTGGACAGAAAAGGCCGGACGGTAAGTATGGGTAAGTCATGCATGCATTTCCATACAAACACTTGAATTTGGCAAACACGGGATAGAATAAATGAAATATGCCATAAAACTAATCCTAAGGCAAGATTAGAAAGACAATGGATGATAGACGGTACACAAAAGTAAATAGAACGTGTTTGGTAATGATGGCATTGTGGGCGAGCTAGCCTCCCCACCAGTGCATAACAATGTACTGATAACCCCACAGATTTCTTACAGGAAGCAGAAGACGTCGTCGGGTGCGGAGCATCCCTCGAACGTGCTAAGGCACGGAGCCAACTCTGGAGACTTGGAGCGTTGCAAGGAGCTGAACCACCATATACAGGACATAATGTATCGGAACATCACTATGAATTATTCCATCTTGTAAGCCACTTGGCACGCCTTTTATGTTTCAGAGAGAGAGAGAGCTTGAGAGACTTGTAAACTCAGCCTAGCGTCGCTTGTAAACTTCTTGAATATCAATAAAAGAGTTTGAATTCGCTTATACTTGTGTTCATTTACTTTCCGCTGCAAATGGGGACACTCTGTGCGACTCTGTGGCCTAGCTCAAATCGGTCATTTATGGGATTAGCCTTGCACGGGCGCAACCTAGGCCCGTGCGGCATCACGCCTTAGCAAGGACAATCGCTCCTACGGGAGCGGGGCATGACAGATTGGTATCAGAGCACGGCTTTACGTCCTTGGACTTTATTTCGATTTTCTCCGTTTTGAAAGCTCGTTGGAAACAAAAGAAGTGTACGCTCTCTCTCGTTGTGCCTTGGGATGTTCCATACAATAAGTCTAATATTTGCAAAAGCTCATACGAGTACTCGGTTGAACAGGATCGATAGGCGAAGGCCTTTGTGCCGAACCACGACGTACTTGAGTTGGAAGGAACAGATGCTAAGAGTTAGCAAACGCAAGACGTGCTCGAATAACCTTACGCTGACAATAGCGAACGTGTACGCGAGACCGAAATATAGTTCGAACGGGATGGTTATGCACGCAGCCTTTTGGCTAAGTTGTGCGGAGTATCGCGTACCTAGACCTTCTGGTGCGAACGAGTTTGCGAGCGAGACTGACTATCGCTCGAACGAAAATAAGTGGGACTTAGAACGTTTGTTGATAGAGACGCTACTTGACCAACGCTAAAGCGAACACGAGAAATGGTTCTTAGACTTTGAGGAATGGACGAACGCGCGATTGAACACATCGATTGGGAATCAATTGATCTTTTGAGGATTTATAGAATGACTTGACTCCGAGTGGTGTATGTGATAGCTTCGAAGAGGAATAAGAATGAGTGTCGACGACTAATCGAGTGGCTCTAACCCTGAGTGGTGTATGGACGACATCGAAATTGTTCGAGCGAGACTAAAAGATTTACAGATAGAATGAGTATGTCGGCAAGCGATGATATCGTGCAAAGCCTTAGAACGAGTAACGCTTAGTTGGTTTTGACTTCGATAGTCTCAAACGAGATATCGTTCGGACGAATTAAGAATACGTAGTACGAATTACGAAACGAATGGAGGTCTTAGTCGAGAAAACACAGAAGATCGTGCATGCGATTTTGAATTTAGTCGAATGGATTGAAACTTGAGTTAAGGTGAAATACCCATGGACGAGATCGAAGATAGCACGATCGGAAGATAGCGTGCATGGAAAACGTTAATTTGAAGATACGAGAATGACTAAGGATTTGGAATAGATGTTGCTCAAAGAAGAGTTAGCATGAGGCAATGCGAATTGAGAAAATTAAGTTACACGACTTGAAATTCGTTACAAAAGGAAGATCGTCAGGTTATATACATCATCGATGGTATTGAGGCGTATCAAAGATCGATGTACGATAACTCGGGGGTACTCTGATTCGACGAAGGATGATCGTGTTAGAAATTATTATTTTAAAGGATGCTATGTTGGGGATTTGATAGAAATGAACGTTTGGATGAAAAAGGGATGTGACTTGATTGTTCGGTAATAACCACAACGACAACGATCTTATCTTGAGCGAGTACAACTCCAGCCTCGCACATGCGTCATGTCAGATTTGGGACGATCGTTCCGTGTGAGCGTTGGCATAGTGATTCATGTCCAGCGTGAATGATCGAACTCGAAATACCTTGACATGGCAATTTTGATTGTTACGACTTGTGGTTTGAAGCGAAGGTGAATTTGAGGATTGATCGGACGTATGATAGATGGCAAAGTAAAGTTGAGGATTGAGTAGGCCCAATTCGCGTATCGAAAATGAGTAAGTCTAGATGCAACGCAAGAGTTACGTCCCGATGAGGACGATTATTCTGCAGAAAAGTTGACATGGTAATTCATGTCCGCCGTGGATAATCAGACTTGCGTGAGATCGGGGCGCGACATATTACAAGGCTAGACGACCTTGTGATCGACTACGTGAATTGGATAGGATGGATAGGTGGATTGTATCAAACATACTTGAAGAGATAGACCATGATAATTGTTATTGCGGACGCACGATATTGACATGTCAAGGATTTGATTGAGGACAACCTATCGTAGGATGACTTTCCTAAACGTGCTCGAACTTGGAGCAGAGAATGTGTTGATGAGAATAGGGTGAACGCTGCTTGATGTTTAGAAATTGGAGTGAAACGAACTTGGGTAGAAACTCCCGTACGAACGAACAAAATGGTTTGACCATAGGATTTGGGGTGAGCTTCGTGCAGCGGCCTTACACGATGAGCCACAGACTTGACTTGTAACTATGACCTTGTGAGCTGACCTAGCGGATAGGCGGACGACCCTATACCGAGTGACTGAACCTGTACGATTGACTTTACAGTATCGTCTGGACGGACGATAGACTTTGGGCAACAAGACTTAGAGTAGGACGGGGAACTAGGAGTGTGCGTGAACGACAACGAGATTGGCCCTAAACAAGTGAATGATATGAAAGCGATATTGTGCAAGTAAAGTTGGGATAACGAATTGAATCATTGATAGGAAGACATACTCGATGACAGTGCAATACTTGGTTTTGAATCGGACGGAAATTTACTTAGACTTGGTCGACTCCGCTAAGAAGAAATCGCATTGATTTCGTTGACAAGAGCGCTTGACAAGCAAATTGGATCATCTCGAGGATCGAGATAAACGATAGTGAGACGCACATGAGTTCGATTTTAAATCAAAAGTTAGCAAAACGATCGACAAATCAAAACTATCACGAGTAGCTTGTCCGACTTCGCTAATCGCTAAGCTTGGTTGAAATGTACGTATTCGGGGGACGCCTTGAATACGTGCACGATCCAAACTCAGCGATATGATAAACTCGAATGCAGCTGCAAGTGGGTGTTGCGATGCGCATAAGAAAAAGTGAGTTGCCTTAGCCTACGACCCTCGTATTTGATGAATTATAACGTGCCTCGTGCGACCATTACAGTCCCATAACACGAAGAAGTAGCAACTAAGAGAAGAAACACTTGAATTGAATAAGTACCATCAACTCTAAAATGAATGAAAAGTTATTCAATAAAATCGACCAAATGTATGCGACCCGGAACTTGGAAAGGTATCGAGTATAGTTCGATGCCATCGAACGATAAAGCCAGTCGATAGGAATTGTCAACGATACGCACACGACATGAGTTAGGGAATGGTAGGATGACCTGCACTCAGGAAGTCTCGAGGATGAGACTTGTTTTGAGTGGTGTATTATGTAATGACCCACTCCGCCCTAGCGGAACGTCGATTCAAACGGTAAGTGCAACGACTCGAACGAGCCGTCGACCCGAAGAGTTGGCATCGACCTGATGAAGAATCGATGCAAGGCTTACATTGGCGCGTCAAGATGAATCCAGACTTAGACTTTCAAAGGCGCGCTCGGAGTATCGCTCGGCCGATGCGAACATCGCTAAGGTGGGTGGCTCCGATGAACCCGTCTTTGCTTAGCCTAGACACATAACAATACGGACACTATTGCTAGAATTGCTAGGCGATGACACTGCATATGCTAATAAATGACTCAACGCACCTAGCTAAGGGAATAATCCTATCTTGTATGCTTGTATAGAATATGGAAAAGAACATAGAAAATGTGAGAACTCTCGTGCCGCACTCCGCGCTCGTGCTAAGGCACGGGCTTACATTTCGAGTTCCTTTTGCGTTCAACAATGAAACAATAAATGGTTTACAACAATAAAATAGAAGACTATCGACATAGTCATTTTGAGTAGATTATAGCAACATGGAAAGGCTACGGGACCGATGGGTCGCCAAGGCGACTCCCTTACAGGGAGTTGCAAAATGTATAAATGAATGAATGAATGAATAAGTGAATGAATGAATTGACGAATGAATGAATGAATATGTGAATGAAATGAATCAATGAACAAACGGACAAGTGAAAGAAAGAAAAAAAGAAAGAATGAATGAAAGATAAGAAAGAAAAGAATGGTTAGCGACAGGTGTGACGGGCACGTGCAACGGGGCTCGCTACCCGTAATGTACGGACGCCAACCTGGTCAATAACGCATTATGGCTAAGGGTTAGCCTACGGCTCAGAGACAGCCGTTAAGTTAAAATGACAATAAAATACGAAATGGTCGTGGACGGACTCATGCACGAGTGAAAGGGATTCCAAGGGCAACGAACGACGATTTCGTGGCCGCCCTAGGCGGAATCATGGCCTACGGGCGGACAGGTGTGTGGGCTTGGGCACATAACCAAATGTAGGGCCAGTACTTCAATAGTCTATCAAGGTGTACCAGCCATCACGCTTGATAGATGAGAATGCCAAAGGGAAAAATGTCCAAAATGGCTGACATGCCAACGACCGGTGCATATAGATTTAAGTGGGCTTTGCTGGTGGCAATCCATGTGCAAGTCCTTGCATTGAAATCAAAGTAGTCTAAGTTAACTGAGCAAAGCACCTTCTGAATAGGCTTGAATATAACACACAAAATGATCGAGAGTACTTCGAGCAAACGAGCTAGAAAACACGCCTACGATGCGCTAGGACCTGAGGCAGGGACACGCCCTTGACATTGAATGTTTACGTGAATTATATTAAGTTGATATATGCGAATTGTTGACTAACTTGGTTTACTTTGGACAGAAAAGGCCGGACGGTAAGTGTCACGACCCGCTACCCAAATTGTTGGGCCTGGCCGAGTCATGTCCAGCCTGCATTTGGGATAAAATGCAGTAAGCTATTTTAGAGATAACAAGATAAGACTAAATGTGCTAACAGTTCTAATGAGTGAATAAAAGTCATAAATGCTCCAAATACAAAAGTCGTCTCATATAGTAATAAGTCCAAAGTACAAGTCTGAAATGTAAAACTGGATACATGTCCAGTTATAAAATACGTAGTCTAATACATGACTACACTAAGTATCCCAAGTGACTATGCAAACTAGGTAAGTTTCTCCGCAGGTACATCCTCGTAAAGCAAAGCCGGGTCCTCGGCAGTATCTCTATAATATGAGTCGCAGAGTAACTCCTCCTCAGTAAGGATACCTACAACGTTATCCTGTCAGGACGGAAGCAAGTACTGATTCTAACAAACTAGCATATGAAACATGAAAATGAACATAAGAGGAATAACTGGAAACATGGCATCACATAATCTATCATGGCAAGGACACATATGTCATAGAGACAGATGTATATGTAATATTTAAAACTGTAGCAGGTACGTGATCGTCAATAGGTGTACAATGTGCAGGGGCACATAATAAAATATACTTTCATACAAGTGATAAGGCGATAGATGTACATACGTACAAATCCGCTTTGAGATAAAGCCTACGATAAGGTATACATATAAAATGTCAACCTTGCTCGGTACATACGTACGGAGAAGGGGACATGATCATGTACTCAACTATCAGTTTCCCCATAACCCAGGTTCTAATCATGTGAGAGATATAAAACTGTTCTAAACATGGTAGTGACTGAAAGTAATACAACATGTGAAGGTTTAACTTGCTACCCCAAGGATCAGCATTTAACATAGTTGGATTTGTAGTTCATTTATGTAACAGTATGTAAAGTTTGTAGAAAGTACTTGCCTCTAGCAAAGCAAGCTGCGATAAAAGTGCTATAGATGTCTGGTAACTCGTCACTATAGAAATAAATACATAAACTTAGTTTTTCCACTAAGCTAAAACGCTAAGACACTAATTGGTGAAACACGACTTGTGACTGGACACCTAGCCAAAATAATAACTTTAGCATAGGAGACCAATGTGGGGTGACACACTACTATAACTAACTTTCTAGGGTCTTTACACTAGTGAGGGGTGAGGTTCAATGCGGCTATAACTCAAAATAACACAAAAAGCTGCAAGTCGTAATTATTTAATAAATAATTCAAATGAACATTGTGTTCCAACAATTTTTGAGATGGACAAAAAGCTTAATTTTACATAAAATAAAGTACCAAAATGATCTTTGTTAATTATAGAAATTTATTATAATTTTTCTGGAATTTATTAACCAGTACAAGTATTTTATAAAAATCAGTTTTCCTAAGTACACAGAAAATGAGTTTTGGTTTCATATGCCAAAACAGTGGCAAAACTGTAAATTAAATACTGTAAAAATTATACTAAATTAGCTAAGTTAAAATAGTATCTAAATATAATTTTTCCAGAATTTTAACAGCAATTAAAGTATTTTTAGAAATTCAAAAACAATATTGTACACATTTGAAATTAAATAATTAATTATCTGCGTATTTTGTCCATGTATATAATTTGAACCAAAGTTCAAATACAGGATCCAAGGCCATGAATCAAGTCCAATATGACTTGTACAGGTCTTGAATGTGGGAAAACACATTTGAGCCCAAAAACCCATGCTAGGCTTTGACACCAAATGGTTGCAGTAATTAAAATACACAAAAACACAAAGGGGTAAAAATACATAATAAATATTAATATTTTAACTATGTGAAATTTTACATAGTAGTTATATAAATATGACAAGTATATTTACATAATAATAATTTACACTAGGTATAGTGAAATACATATATAAAATGTATAACTACAATATTTATATATACATATAAATATATAGATATTTACATAATGGATATATACATACATATGTTAAAAATACATATATATATATATATATATATTATATATATATATATATATATATATTTTATATATATAATATATATATATATATATATATATATATATATATATATATATATATATATATATATATATATATATATATACAAATATTGTATACATATATATAATAGTATATATATAATATATATATATATATATACACATGAACATATATACATATATTTTTTTTTATATACATAAATACATACATATATATATATATATATTTTATATATATATATATATATATATATATATATATATATATATATATATATTTTATATATATATATATATATATATATATATATATATATATATATATATATATATATATATATATATATATACACACACATATATAATATAATAAAGTACTAAATATAAAAAATATATATATATATATAAAAATACAGCATATATATATATAATACAGTATATATAATAATACATATATATATATATATATATATATATATATATATATATATATATATATATATATATATATACACAAATACATGTATACATATATATATATAAATATATATATATAAATAATAAAACAAAAAGAAAAACAAAAGAAAAAGAAAAAGAAACAACAGCACAACACAAAGGGGGGCTCGAACTCGGCCCTATGGGTCGGGTTCCTGAGTCGGGTCGGGCTGGCCAGGGGGTCAGCCCGTTCGTTGTGTTAGGGTTAGGATTTAGATTAAATTTATTATAGGTTTTATGTTAGATTATAAAAAAACCCGAAAAATCAACTCTGTGTCCTGACAGTTTGGGACACAGAGTCTACATGTCGGGGTTATTACGACACGTACGAGTATGGATACGCGTGTCCAAGTACTGGACTAGGGTCCCCGTGTCCTGGCGAACCACATACGTAGATTCGAGACACGTACGACACGATTCAGTGCTGCAACTTACGTGTCCGGCGATTGGTGAGGGTTTCGAAGGCCGTGGACGGCGGAGAAGGCGATAGGGCGGTAGCGCTCGGGTGGCGATCGACTCGCCTCGGCGCGACGAGTCAGCTGATGGTGGTTGGGGGCGGTGACGTTCGTCGGTGAGTTGGATTTGGGGGGTTAGTCGGAGTTAGGGTTCGGGTGATGGGTTCTGGAGAAAAATAGGGCAGAGCTAGGCTGTGGTTGCGTCGTGGTGGTGGTAGATGGGTCGGGGAGAGTGTGGGGGTTTTTATAGGGGGTCAGAGTCGGTCCTAGATCGGTTGGGCGGCCGAAAATGGCGGGGGCAGGTCGGTCGACGGTCGTCGGGCAGTCGTCGGGGGTGGGTAGGGTTAGGAATTACATTAGGGTCCTTAAGACTTTTAGGAAAGTACAAACTGGTCCCTAATGCTACTGAATGCAAATAGTAATTTGCATTCCATATTAAAAACAATTATCTAATTACAAAATGACTTCTAAACAATTTAGAAAATTACAAAATGGTATTAAAATATTTCGGTTAATTGCAAAACTACTTTAAAACATTTCAATAAATTGTAAAATGGTATTTTTGTATTTAAAACTCATTTAAAATTCATTTAAAAATTTTAGAAAAATTCCTAAAAATTATAATAAATATTTTAAGGCTAAATATGTCATTAATAATTAATTAATACTAATTAATTAAATTTTGAAAAACAGGGGCTCACAAGTCTTCCCTCCTTGAAAAATTTCGTCCTCGAAATTCACAAGGATTGAAGATCCTACAATATTCTAACATAGCAAGCAATGCAATAAATGACTAAGGCTATGATCGAAACTAACCTCTAAGGTATCAAGCGGGAACGGTGGTTCCCTCGCAGCGGTTGGATCGAACAAGTAAGGGTATGTCTCCCTCATGTCCGACTCCCTCTCCCAAGTAGATTCACCCGGAGAGTGACGGCTCCAAGCTACTCGTACTAAGGGTATAACCTTGTTCCTCAGCCTCTTCTCCCTCCTGTCTAATATCTCTACTGGCTGCTCAGAAACTGTAAGGCTCGGTCCGACCTCCAACTCTGAATGATCTAGCACATGACTGGGGTCTGGAACATATCTCCTCAGCTGAGATACGTGAAAGACATCGTGAACTCTTGCTAGGTTAGGTGGAAGTGCAACCCTGTAAGCTACCTCTCCAATCCTGCCAAGTATCTCGAATGGCCCGATGTATCTGGGGCTCAGCTTCCTCCCTCGTCTGAACCGGATCGTCCCTCTAGTAGGTAATATCTTCACCAGCACCATATCACCGTCCGCGAACTCCATCGGTCTGCGACTAGCATCAGTCCAGTATTTCTGCCAGTCCTGAGCTACTCTGAGCCTGTCTCTGATCATCCCAACTTTCTCTGCTGTATCCGTGATCATCTCTGGCCCAAGCATAACTCTGTCCCTGACATCATCCCAAAAGAGCGGTGTGCGGCATCGTCGTCCATATAGCGCCTCGAAAGGAGACATACCGATACTGGCTTGGTAGCTGTTATTGTATGAAAACTCTACCAAGTGCAGATGGCTCTCCCAAGATCCTCCGAAGTCCAGTATGTAGGTCCTCAGCATATCTTCCAGTGTCTGTATCGTCTTCTCGGACTGCCCATCTATCTGCGGGAGGTACGCTGTACTGAACTTGAGCCTACTGCCCAACTCCTCCTGCAAGCTCCGCCAGTAGTGGGACGTGAATCTGCTGTCTCTGTCCGATACGATGCTCACTGGCACTCCGTGTAGGCGAACTATCTACTGCATGTATAGCTCCGCCAACTTCTCGGTGGAAAGCCCCACCTTGAAGGGTATGAAGTGTGCACACTTCGTCAGCCTGTCCACGATGACCCAAATGGCATCCTTCCCTCCTTGGGAACGAGGAAGCCCTGAGACGAAGTCCATCGTAATATGTTCCTATTTCCACTCGGGAATGGGTAACGGCTGCAATAAACCAGCTGGCCTCTGGCGCCCCGCCTTGACCTGCTGGCAAACTAGGCATCTCGAGATGAAACGTGATACATCCCTCTTCATCCCGTGCCACCAAAGATGTTCCCGTAAGTCACAGTACATCTTGTTAGCACCAGGGTGAATAGAATATCTCGATCGGTGTGCCTCCTGTAAGACTGCCTCTACCAGCTCTTCCTTCGATACGCACAATCGGCTGCCATGCCTCAAGGATCCATCTTCTGCTATAGTGAAGTCATCCAGCAATCCAGCTAAAGCCTGGGCTCAAAGTCTGTGAAGGCTCTCATCTGTAGACTGTGCCTCCCTGATCTGCTCTATCAAACCTGACTGAATGTCAAGCGCCATCATCTGTATCACTGATCCTGGCTGAACTAACTCGATACCGAGCTTCTCCAGATCTTCTCGCAAATGCCGATCTATCATCAGATACCATGCCATCGGATGCCTGCTCAGCACATCCGCACCACATTTGCCTTTCCGGGGTGATACTGTAAATCGATGTTGAAGTCTTCCATCAACTCCAACCATCGTCTTTGCCTCATGTTCAGCTCTTTCTGCGTGAACACATACTTCAAGCTTTTGTGGTCAGTAAAGATTTCCACACGCTCTCCGTATAAGTAATGTTTCCATAACTTGAGTACAAAGATCACCGCAGCTAACTCTAGGTCATGGGTAGGATAATTCCTCTCATGAGTCCGCAATTGCCTAGATGCATAAGCAATCACTTTCCCATGCTGCTGTAGGACACATCCTAGCCGCTTCCCTGAAGCATCGCTGTATATGGTGAAACCTCCAGAACCTGAAGGTAATTTCAGAACTGGAGCGGTCGTCAGCCTCCTCTTCAGCTCCTTAAATGCTGCCTGGCAGTCCTCTGACCAAATGTACTCTGCGTCCTTCCGCGTCAGCTTCGTCATGGGTTCGGCTATCCTAGCAAAGTCTTGGACGAACTTTCTATAATAGCCTGCTAAACCCAGAAAGCTCCTGATCTCTGAAACTAATGTCGGAGCCTTCCATGTCTCAACTGCAGCAATCTTCCTGGGATCCACCGAGATTCCCTCTCCAGTAACTACATGGCCGAGAAACTCTACTCGGTCTAAAAAGAACTCGTACTTCGGCAATTTGGCAAACAATCTCTCCTGCCTCAGAATCTCCAAAACTATCCGCAAGTGCTCTGCATGCTCCTCCGGCATCTTCGAGTATATCAGGATGTCGTCGATAAATACTACGACGAACTTATCCAGATACTGGTGAAATGTCTTATTCATCAAATTCATAAAGACAGCTGGCACATTTGTGAGACCAAATGGCATTACCAGAAACTCGTACTGCCCGTACTTTGTGTTGAACGCCGTCTTCTGGATGTCTGCTGCCCTAACCTTCACCTGGTGGTACCCGAATCTCAAGTCTATCCTGGAAAACACTTTCACCCCACTCAACTGGTCAAACAAATCATCTATCCTGGGCAGAGGATATTTGTTCTTGATGGTGATGGCATTCAAGGCCCGGTAGTCAATACACAACCGGACTGTACCATCCTTCTTAGGCACAAAGAGCACTGGCGCTCCCCATGGAGAAGCACTAGACCGAATGAAACCCTTTTTCAACAGGTCATCAATCTGCTCTTTCATCTCTACGGTCTCCTTGGGATTCACTCTATAGCAAGCCTGGGATACTGGTGAACCCGGTACTAAATCTATGGTGAACTCCACATCTCTGTCAGGCGGAAGCCCTGGAAGATCCTCTGGGAATACATACATAAACTCTCTAATGATAGGGTGTGGCGGTGCTATGTCTCCAACTGTCGTACAACAGTTCGGCTCTAGGCTGATCTTCGGCCCTGTCCTCCTGACATTGAATGGTGCTGTGCCTGGGGGACTGAACAAAATACTACCCTCATGACAGTCTATAGATGCATGGGCATAGCTAAGCCAGTCCATCCCCAATATGATATCATAACCGGGGAGTGGCATCACAAAGAATCATCCCCTGAACTCTCTTCCGGCTATAAAAATAGAACATCTATAGATAGCTCTAACAGGCACTGGTCCTCCTCCCGTCATCACTCTACTAATCTCTGCAGTAGGTGTAGCTACTAGATGGTGTTTATACATAAACTCTAACGATAGGAAGCTATGAAATACACCAGAATCAAACAAGCATAGAGCTAGAAAAGTATGCAAATAAACATGACCTGTGATGACGTCAGCTAAGTAATCTGGCTCCGAAACCTGCTCCGGCTCTGGCACAAGGGCTAGACTATAAGCCTTCCCCTGGGTCCCTTCTGCTGCTGCAGATGCTGTCCAAACCTCTGCTGCTGAGTCGGGAGTGGTCCTCTAGGTATCCTGGCTGCTGGGCACTCTCTAAGCTGATGGGTGGCAGACCCGCAAGCTAGACACTGCTTCAACCTCTTTCTGCAGATGGTGTAATCATGCCCTGGTCTTCCGCAGAAAGAACATATAGCTCCCTTCTGCTGCTGCTGCTGATGTCGGGGTCCCGGGGCTCTAACTGGCGGGGTCGGGTGATGTGATGTAGGGGGACGGTAAGTCTGCTGGGACGGCTTCGGTGCTCTCTGCTGGAAAGCCTGACGCTTGGACGGTCCCTCATGGTGTACAGAAGCCGGCCTCTTGCTAGACAGAAGATGCTCTTCGATGCTTCGGGCCAACTCTAGGCTCTGGTAGTAGTCAGTCGTACCGTTCGCCACTAGAAGAATGCCGATGTCTGGAACTAGACCATGGCAAAACCTACGGGTCATTTCCTCTGGATCTGCAACCAGACTAGGAGCGAAACGGCTCAGTCGACTAAACTCTGTCGCATACTCGTCAACAGAACGGTTCCCCTGCTGGATGTTCTGGAATCGTAGCCCCATGGCTACTCTAGCAGTGGTCAAGAAGAATTTCTTCTTGAACTGGGTCTTGAACTGATCCCAAGTGGCCCTCTCTCTCGCAAACAACGGCTCATTTCGGAACCAGACTCCTGCCAAGTCTATCAGCA
Source organism: Iris pallida (assembly GCA_029216955.1). Classification (NCBI taxonomy): domain Eukaryota; kingdom Viridiplantae; phylum Streptophyta; class Magnoliopsida; order Asparagales; family Iridaceae; genus Iris; species Iris pallida. The sequence goes on from JANAVB010005999.1 coordinate 437,102, forward strand.
AAAATCCTGCTGCCTCGACCTGGAGGTCACCCGGCATCCTAACTCCAAGGAGCTTCCTCTCTACCGAGTCTAGCCAGTCATCTGCTACTACTATGCCCTCAGTCCCTGAGAACTCCTTGGGATTCAGACCCATGAAGTCCTTGATCATCCCCGCTCTCTGCCGTGGCTCTACAGGTAGTGGGACTACGGTACGTTCTTCAGAACGCTCCATGCTCTGGCGGAGTAGGGTAGTCTGCTCCTGATGGGTCGTTAGGAACCCATGGATCAGAGTGAGCAGCTGGTTCCCGTCGAGTGTGACTAAAGCCTGGGTGGGTATAGTGATAGGGGGTGGTGGAAGTATCGGGTCCTGCCGGGACTGGGATGTGGAAGGTGGTATCTGGGTCTGTGGATCTGTGGAGTGGGGGAATGTGGTAGGTGGAGATGGGGGTGTATCAGTCAACGGATCAGCTGACTGGATATGTAGTACACCATTCTCAGGTGTGACGTACTGGGATGAACGAGTAAGCACCATCTAATTACAATAAAAAGGACTTATAAGGACTTGTTTAAAGTAGGCAATCATAGACAAGAAAATCTAATTATAATAGCAAGCATGTGATGTATTTCCTATGTTGCAATCCTAGTATTCCTCTAGGTGTTCTAAGCATCATTCCTAATGTTGTCTAATTACCTTAAGTTCCTAATTGCAGGCATGCTTGGTACAATAACGTAACCAAACAATTTAGTCAGGACCTGCATGGGCCACCACTAAAAATATGTCACGATCCGCTACCCAAATTGTTGGGCCGGGCCGAGTCATGTCCAGCCTACGTTTGGGATAAAACGCAGTAAGCTGTTCTAGAGATAACAAGATAAGACTAAATGTGCTAACAGTTCTAATAAGTGAATAAAAGTCATAAATGCTCCAAACACAAAAGTCGCCTCATATAGTAATAAGTCCAAAGTACAAGTCTGAAATATAAAACTGGATACATGTCCAGTTATAAAATACGTAGTCTAATACATGACTACACTAAGTATTCCAAGTGACTATGCAAACTAGGCGAGTTTCCTCGCAGGTACATCCTCGTAAAGCAAAGCCGGGTCCTCGGCAGTATCTCCATAATATGAGTCGCAGAGTAACTCCTCCTCAGTAAGGATACCTACAACGTTATCCTGTCAGGACGGGAGCAAGTACTGATTCTAACAAACTAGCATATAAAACATGGAAATGAACATAAGATGAATAATTGGAAACATGGCATCACATAATCTATCATGGCAAGGACACATATGTCATAGAGACAGATGTATATATAATGTTTAAAACTGTAGCAGGTACGTGATCGTCAATAGGTGTACAATGTGCAGAGGCACATAATGAAATGTACTTCCATACAAGTGATAAGGCGATAGATGTACATACGTACAAATCCGCTTTGAGATAAAACCTACGACAAGGTATACATATAAAATGTCAACCTTGCTCGGTACATACGTACGGAGAAGGGGGCATGATCACGTACTCAACTATCAGTTTTCCCATAACCCAGGTTCTAATCATGTGAGAGATATAAAACTGTTCTAAACATGGTAGTGACTGAAAGTAATACAACATGTGAAGGTTTAACTTGCTACCCCAAGGATCATCATTTAACATGGTTGGATTTGCAGTTCATTTATGTAACAATATGTAAAGTTTGTAGAAAGTACTTGCCTCTAGCAAAGCAAGCTGCGATAAAAGTGCTATAGATGTCTGGTAACTCGTCACTGTAGAAATAAATACATAAACTTAGTTTTTACACTAAGCTAAAACGCTAAGACACTAATTGGTGAAACACGACTTGTGACTGGGCACCTAGCCAAAATGATGACTTTACCATAGGAGACCAATGTGGGGTGACACACTACTATAACTAACTTTCTAGGGTCTTTACACTAGTGAGGGATGAGGTTCAATACGGCTATAACTCAAAATAACACAAAAAGCTGCAAGTCGTAATTATTCAATAAATAATTCAAATGAATATTGTGTTTCAACAATTTTTGAGATAGACAAAAAGCTTAATTTTACATAAAATAAAGTACCAAAATGATCTTTGTTAATTATAGAAATTTATTATAATTTTTTTGGAATTTATTAACCAGTACAAGTATTTTATAAAAATCAATTTTCCTAAGTACACAGAAAATGAGTTTTGGTTTCATATGCCAAAACAGTGGCAAAACTGTAAATTAAATACTGTAAAAAATTATACTAAATTAGCTAAGTTAACATAGTATCTAAATAATATTTTCCAGAATTTTAACAGCAATTAAAGTATTTTTAGAAATTCAAAAACAGCATTGTACACATTTGAAATTAAATAATTAATTATCTGCGTATTTTGTCCATGTATATAATTTGAACCAAAGTTCAAATACAGGACCCAAGGCCATGAATCAAGTCTAATATGACTTGTACAGGTCTTGAATGTGGGAAAACACATTTGAGCACAAAAACCATGCTAGGCTTGGACACCAAATGGCTGCAGTAATTAAAATACACAAAAACACAAAGAGGTAAAAATACATAATAAATATTAATATTTTAACTATGTGAAATTTTACATAGTAGTTATATAAATATGACAAGTATATTTACATAATAATAATTTACACTAGGTATAGTAAAATACATATATAAAATGTATAACTACAATATTTATATATACATATAAATATATAGATATTTACATAATTGATATATACATACATATGTTAAAAATACATATATATATATATATATAAGAAAATACTTAACTATAAATTATATATATATATACAAATATTGTATACATATATATTGTAATGTCCCAAATTCGTGATACGTATTTAGTGTACGTATACGTGTTTTGGACCCATATTTTATTTTAGTCATGATTAGTTATCTTGGTTTATTTTGCATTGGCTTGGTTTTATTGGCATTGATAGTTCATTTGGTTTTAATGGTTCATTGGTTTATTTTGGATTAGTGAGGCTTGGTTTATTTTATGTTTCATTTGGTTTAAATTGCTAGAGAGAGAGTTTATTGGCCTTGACTTGGTTCACCTTGGTTTATCTTGGCTTGGTTTATTCCTTGGTTGGTTCGGTTTGGTTTGGTTTGTATGGTTCATTGTGAACCATAGGGGTAAACCCCCTACCTACCACCACTATCCCCATTTATTAACCCCTCCTCCTTTCTCTCTCTTCATTATCATCTTCTTCTTCCTCATTTACTCCTTACCTACCAGCGAGAGGGAGAGAGAGGGGTCTAGGCAAGTGCAACTTGCTTCATGAAGGAACTCTAATTTTATTGCTTTATTCTCTTCCTTACAGCATTTTAACTTACTTTAGTACTGAGCATTTCTACTTTCTACGGCTAGATTCTTGTAGATCTAAGTTTATTTCATTTTCGGATTTCTTGGGTTTTGATCTACTTAATCTTGTTATTATCAAGTTTTGATGGTTTTATGTTGTAGAATATTTCATTCTGTCCCATTTTGACCTATGGAAGTTCGGATTTGGACTCCGGATGAAGGTTTCATGGAGCTTCGAAGCATGGATTCTTGGCATTCTTCTTCTCAGAAGCTTGGAGAAGAAGAACAGTGCTAGACTTGACCGCATGAATACTTCTTGCGGTAAGTGTTTTCGAGCCGCATGAGCCTTCATACGACAGTTCTGGCCGTATAGGCTTGACTTGGCCGCATGACAATTCATGCGGCAAGTGACTCTGCCGCATGGGACTCTCAGCCGCATAGGCTGGATCCCATTTCTGGCCGTATGAACTCAACACTCGCGAGCCGCATAGACCGCAGTCTCCCGCTGCCGCATGAGGATTCGAGTCCTCTCAGCCGCATGACTGACTGATCCCCGAGCCGCATAGACCCGTGTCTTCTCAGCCGCAGGAGGATCCATTCCCCCGCTGGCCGCATAGGATCCATTCTCCCGCCAGCCGCATGGGCTCATATCTTCCCAGCCGCATGGGGTGCTCTGGCTGAGCCGCATATGCCCCTCCCTTTCCACTGGCCGCATGGGGATTGGCTTCCTGGCCGCATGCACCCTTGCACTTCGAGCCGCATGCGCCCTCTTGTCTTGGCCGCATGGGATCCAGTGACCCTCTGCATGCGCTCTCCTAATTGGGCCGCATGTGTCTTACCCTTTCTTGACCGCATATGCCTTAGCCGCATGACTCTTCTATAGCCCTGTATATTGATATTTTATTGTATATTTTTACGTCCATTTTATATCCTTACGCCTTTTGTCCTGAACTTGATAAATTACGATTTGATTGAAATGACGATTGTACATGACATGCTGTGACTAGTAACCTGACAAGACATGATAGTGGCCCGTCGTGGCGCACTCCTGACAAGTACACCTGACATGATATATATTGAACAGCTGTTGCGACGGCTACCTGACATGACCTGACCTGTATAATTAATCCGGACACCGTGGGCGATTGTGCTTGTACAAATAATCCAGTCCTGTCTTGCATCATGTCTAGGAGGGGACTCCTGAGTACCCCGGTCAGGAGTACCTACTGAAATGGACTAAGGTTAATCACTAGCATAATTCACTAGACATGAAAAGATGTTCCCCAGTTACAGGCGATTCCGTTATCCCGGCCGCAAATGTTTGGACTTGTAGCCTGCCGACGAGTAGGGCACATTTCCAGCCCACTGTCATGTGGGGCACTCTTGATTGTTACTTTAAATGATTGAACTCTATTGTCACTCAAATGCATTGTACTCTCTAAATTGCCACTATAATAATTGCCTGGATAACCTGGATAGCTGCAGGGCCTGTGACTACTTGGAGCATCTCATTGCGTCGTGCTAGTAACTAGGATTATGATAACCCTAGTTAGTTAATGTAGAAAGCCATAGGCAATGATTGGCCGTGATTGCTTGGATGGAGTCTAGTCCAGTATAGTATTGTCTAAAAGTGATTAATTGAAAGATTGTACCAGTATGATTGAATGATTGTCACTCCAGATTGTCACTATAGCGATTGTACTCTATTATCACTTTTATCATTGTACTCTCTCATTTTCACCTTAATGATTGTCACCTTTAGCAATAAATGATCAGAGACTAAGTTCTGTTCAGGCGAAGGGTTACAATCTCGGTCCTTGTTTGGTTTAAGGATTGTAACCTGGCTTCCGGAATAGTCCCTTCGTTTTCTCTTCATATATTGTCCAGCTATATTTTATTTAGCATGATTCTCCAGTTATCGTATGTCAATGATGCTTCTCTTAATTATTTTCTCTGATTGGGGCAAGTGCATTGGTAGTGCACAAACTTCACTCTGTGTTACTCATTGTTGTTTTCTTACATGTTGAATGCTGATGATTTGCTGGTTTTAGTTCCTAAGTGAAGCCTCCTTTGTGGCACTTGCTCTTTCTGGGGTCTGACTCAGCTGGTTTTGTATGGCCAGATACCGGAGCAGCACCAAAGGATCTCCCTGTTTTCCAGCCCGATGGTGGTCACCAGGCGTAACCAGGACATCGAGTGGGTTTCTTTTGTTCTCCTACTGTAATATTGTAAATTATTCTTTTGAGGCGTTTAGCCGACGAGCAAGTGTTAGCTCGATTGTACTTATTTACTGTCTGCCTACGGGCTGTGACATGATTGACAAGCCCCGGGGGTTGATCATGTATGACTGAACTCATGCTAGTCCTCACACTTTGTAACGACTAGCTTCATGATCATTCCGAATATATAATGTATGGGACGCCTTACTATTGTGTATTTGGTGGTCTGCCATATTGTAACTATTATTAGTTGGTTGAGATTGAGACAATAGGCTATTTTATGACCGTAAGAGACTGATGGATTGTAGTAAAACCCTCACATATCTAGACAGCCGTGACCGTATAGCGGTGTGGATTCCATTCCGTTATACGTAGCTGGCTATGTCTGCCCCCGCTCTCCAGTATTCTGGTTCTGGGGCATGACATATATAATAGTATATATATAATATATATATATACACATGAACATATATACATATATACATATATACATAAATACATATATATATATATATATATATACACATATATAATATAATAAAGTACTAAATATAAATTATATATATATATATATATATATATATAATACAGTATATATAATAATAAATAATACAGTATATATAATAATAAAAAATATATATATATAATAAGTATATATAATAATACATATATATATATATATATATACAAATACATGTATACATATATATATATAAATATATATATATAAATAATAAAACAAAAAGAAAAAGAAAAGAAAAAGAAAAAGAAACAACAGCACAGCACAAAGAGGGGCTCGAACTCGGCCCTATGGGTCGGGTTCCTGAGTCGGGTCGGGCTGGCCAGGGGGTCAGCCCGTTCGTTGTGTTAGGGTTAGGATTTAGATTAAATTTATTATAGGTTTAAAGTTAGATTATAAAAAAACCCGAAAAATCAACTCTGTGTCCTGACAGTTTGGGACACAGAGTCTACGTGTCGGGGTTATTACGACACGTACGAGTATGGATACGCGTGTCCAAGTACTGGACTAGGGTCCCCGTGTCCTGGCGAACCACATACATGGATTCGAGACACGTACGATACGAATCAGTGCTGCAACTTACGTGTCCGGCGATTGGTGAGGGTTTCGAAGGCCGTGGACGGCGGAGAAGGCGATGGGGCGGTGGCGCTCGGGTGGCGATCGACTCGCCTCGGCGCGGCGAGTCAGCTGATGGTGGTTGGGGGAGGTGACGTTCGTCGGTGAGGTGAATTTGGGGGGTTAGTCGGAGTTAGGGTTCCGGTGATGGGTTCTGGGGAAAAAGAGGGCGGAGCTAGGCTGTGGTTGCATCGTGGTGGTGGTAGATGGGTCGGGGAGAGTGTGGGGATTTTTATAGGGGGTCACAGTCGGTCCTAGGTCGGTTGGGCTGCCGGAAATGGCGGGGACAGGTCGGTCGACGGTCGTCGGGGGTGGGTAGGGTTAGGAATTACATTAGGGTCCTTAGACTTTTAAAAAAGTACAAACTGGTCCCTAATGCTACTGAATGCAAATAGTAATTTGCATTCCATATTAAAAACAATTAACTAATTACAAAATGACTTCTAAACAATTTAGAAAATTATAAAATGGTATTAAAATATTTCGGTTAATTGCAAAACTACTTTAAAATATTTCAATAAATTACAAAATGGTATTTTTGTATTTAAAACTCATTTAAAATTTATTTAAAAATTCTAGAAAAATTCCAAAAAATCATAATAAATATTTTAAGGCTAAATATGTCATTAATAATTAATTAACACTAATTAATTAAATTTTGAAAAACAGGAGCTCACAGTAAGTATAGGTAAGTCATGTATGCATTTCCATACAAATACTTGAATTTGGCAAACACGGGATAGAATAAATGAAATATGCCATGAAACTAATCCTAAGGCAAGATTAGAAAGACAATGGATGATAGACGGTGCACAAAAGTAAATAGAACGTGTTTGGTAATGATGGCATTGTGGGCGAGCTAGCCTCCCCACCAGTGCATAACAATATACTGATAACCCCACAGATTTCTTGCAGGAAGCAGGAGACGTCGTCGTGTGCGGAGGTTCCCTCGAACGTGCTAAGGCGCGGAGCCAACTCTGGAGCCTTGGAGCGTTGCAAGGAGCTGAAGCACCATATACAGGACATAATGTATCGAAACATCACCATGAATCATTCCATCTTGTAAGCCACTTGGCACGCCTTTTATGTTTCAGAGAGAGAGAGCTTGAGAGACTTGTAAACTCGGCCTAGCGCCGCTTGTAAACTTCTTGAATATCAATAAAAGAGTTTGAATTCGCTTCTACTTGTGTTCATTTACTTTTTGCTGCAAATAGGGACACTCTGTGCGACTCTGTGGCCTAGCTCAAATCGGCCGTTTCTGGGATTAGCCTTGCACGGGCGCAGCCTAGGCCCGTGCGGCATCACGCCTTAGCGAGGACGATCGCTCCTGCGGGAGCGGGGCGTGACATATATACTCATCTATACATTCTACATGGACGTCTTTCGTCTCACTACTCGCCTACATGGGCTTGGGCTTGGTTTGGGTCCTATCTGGACTAATTCGGTACAACCGGGTTCCTGCAAAGTCAATAAATCTAATAATTATTAATTAATCTATTTCTAATGGTCCTGCTATAGCTTGGTCTGGTTTTCCTAGTTAGGACACACCGATGGCTTGGCACTCCCCTACCATGGCTAAATACTAGTCAAAGCATGCTACTGCACTACCCGTGCCATGATTCCTAGTCGTCTTGTACTCCAAAACTCCACCATGGCTAAAGGCATCTACCGTAATAATTAACTAAAATAATTATTTATAAAAATCTAAAAACTCACTATTTAAATCAAATAAATTAATAAAAAAATATTTAAAAAAAATTCCAGGAAGGGAAGCTATAAATCTACCCATCTTAAAATAATTTCGTCCTCGAAATTCTAATTCGTAACTATTCCAAAAATTCAAGAAGAAAGTCTACCTTAACCTTAATCTCCTCAAATTTAATTTCTCAAAATATTTTATAACCTCGAATACTTGAGGACTTCTACCCACCTTTGCTCATACTACTCCCTCAAAGGTATGTCACTAAAACTTATAACCTTCCTTCAAGTCGCTAGAGTCATTATCCTTAGATATCTAAGACATATGGCTTCTACAATCCCCACATATCTATCAGACAACCAAATATTCAATAGTCAAGCAATATTATACTATAAATTAAGAATTTCTGATAAATCTTAGATAGCACGATCATTCATCACCTCGAAATAAAAGGGACGAGAATCAATGGCACAGGAAGCAAGGAAGTATAATCGAGAGCAAATATAGAGTTTTCAAGGACGTAGAGAATTTTTAGAAGAATTTTCAAGGCAGTGTGGATTGAGATTTCTAAGGGTTTAGTCAGTTGCGCAGGCTCGTATTAGTACAGTTACGTAACCGATACGATATACTCTGACCTGCATGGGCCACCACAAAAACTTGTCACGACCTGTACCCGCTTTTCGGATGCGAGCTCGTGAGCAAGCCAGCTACGTATCGAACGGACTCCAGCCCGACTCGAATACGTAAACGCTGTCAAGGCTATGGTATACTGCCAAATCATGGCAAACAAATTTATATCTCAATCCATAATAAGACAATAAACATGAATGAACACTATGGGTCGTGGTCTGCAGTCCACTAACATATATGTCCGATAAGACTCTAAAGGAAATAACAAGAGTCTAAAACGGAATCATGAAACAGGATATCTCATGATAAGGTATGAAAGCACGAGCGGATAATAAACACGATAACGATACCTGAATCCCGCAAGAACCGCAAATCCTCCGCCATCCAGAACTACTAGCTAACTCCATGCAACCGCTAAACCTGAGGAGATCATCAGGTCCTCAGAGGACATAGCAAGATACATAATATACATGCCTATCTAACAGTTTTATCATGTGCAAGAAATAAACAAGAAAGAATAAGGACAAGACAAATGACTATGAACACGAACACGAACACGAATACGAACACGAATATGAATACACGAACACTAGAACAACTACGCATAAATGAACTGCCGGATGAACGATAATCACGAGATCAATGGAAGAAACCAAACCCTCATCCCGAGTGTGGACGCACGGGTTTGAACTAAACACTAACCCTCGTCCCGAGTGTGGACTCTCTGGTTAGTACTAACCCTCGTCCCGAGTGTGGACTCTCTGGTTAGTTCACGGCAAGGCACCCTCGCCCCAAGTGTGGACTCTCTGGTGCAAGTATAACATCCTCGTCCCGAGTGTGGACTCTCTGATGTAAACACCCTCATCCCGAGTGTGGACTCTCTGGTGCAAGTCAAGTCAACACCCTCGTCCCGTGTGTGGACTCTCTGGTACAAATAATCGACATCCTCGTCCCGAGTGTGGACTCACGGATGTAAACAGGTCAAGAAAAACACCCTCGTCCCGAGTGTGGACTCTCTGGTGCCAAGGAAACAATATCAAGGATTTAGCAGTTTACTTACACGTACTCGTTCTATGACACGACTCAAGCAAGGTACTGACGAGAACTCCAAATGTAAAACACAAGGCCAAAACATGAACATGGCTATAAACAATAAAAACAACTCCACAGAAAATAACACGAAAAGTACATGTCCATAAACAATCAATTGATTGAAAAATGAAAGAAAATACATGTAAGTAAAACTGTAGAGGAAGGCAAGGTATACTTGCCTGGAGGTGGCACGCAGATCAAGCAAATACATAGTCAACTGGTAAGCCATACAGTCCAAGTCATCGCAACTGTCTCCGAAAGCTGAAACAAACATTGCCAACATTCTTAGAATAGTCAAATTAGCTAGGATTGCCTGTCCTTAAGTCCAATTCTGGACACAGGGGCAAAACGGTAATTTTGGGCAAAAACGATATTCGCCGTTGGACCCGCTTTGCACCGAAAAGCGTGCCAGAGTCAAAGGTATCGAAAGTCGTCAAACTACATGTTTACGGATCCGATTTTTTGATACGAACCCAACCGTATGTCCAGTTTTGGATTCCGGTGGGCTTTGCACAGAATCGCCCGTTGAGTCGGACCGTGGGGCCCGTAAAACGACGATTTTATCAACTGTCTCAGAATCGAACCAAACTTGGCATACAGGACCAGAAAAATGATACGGTTCTGTTGGCATAAGTTTTGTCTCGATCTGACGAGCGTGCACGAAGTAATTGAGAAACTTGCACAGAGGCCGATACGGTAAATTTTGACGGATACGCATCAAATTCGTCGCGCACACGCGACCAATTTGAATTCCGTCAAAGCCCACACGACCACGAAGCCATTACGCAGCTTTCGATGCCTTTGGTTCGCGACCACGTCGCCCGGATTGATGGGACGCACATCGTCTCGGACAAATTTTCCTATTTTCTATATTTTTAAAAAACAGATTTTTGGGAAACTTTGGGATCGGATTTCTCGACACGTAGTCGATGATTTCCAAATCCTCAAAAAGGGTCATGAAGTCCTATATGTTGTCTTCAAGTGTGTCTAATTAGATTTTTGAAAACCTTAATATGTAGTTCGAAAACTGGCTTCCAATATGGATGATTGGACTGTTTTTCAACTGTCAGTAACATTGGTTTTTTTGGGTTTTTCGAGTTGATTTACTGACTCGATGGGTCGATCTTGCTGGGAAGTACTTATCGGTTCATCTAGGGTGTCGTGCAGGCTCTACATGACAGGTTTCATAGTCAAAAAATATGAACTATGTATTAAGAAACGAGGCGGTGAAGGTACGTACCTACTGCTGTCGTACTCTGTTTCCTGTCGTACGCGTGTCTGCAGTTTGCGCGCGCTCCGGCGCTTGTGCGGCGGCCGTAGACGGCGCACGTCGACGGAGGTGGGGCGCGGCCAGGGTCGGCGCTGGTGAGGTCGAGGTGATGTTAGGGTTTTGGTTTTGTTGATCAATGATTTCCCGAGTTTATAAACTCGCGTTCTGTTATCAAAACAGAGACGGGGCTGATGGGTTGTTCACTGTGCGGGGTGGGCACGGGTTAAGGCTGGGTTCAGCTGCAGCTGTTATGGGCCGGGCCTGGCTTGAGCCCGAGCTCAGCTGGGCTGGGCCTGGCTCATGGGCTGCTTTCTTATTCCTTTTTCTTTTTCTTTCTAATATATATGTATATTTATACACCTATAAATACTTATGTATATATATACATTTTTTTTAAACATGGCTAATGCCTTCATTGAAACAGAAAGGAAGGGGTTGGAACTGGGAGATAGCCCAAGTTCCTACATGGTTAGGGGAAAGCCCTTAACAAAAGACCTAACTGAGAAAACCAAAACCTTTTTTTTTATGGGGCTCTGGATATTCAAAATTTGAAAGTTCAAAATTTGAAAAACAGCAGTGATCAGAGAGTGGGGCGCGGGGCCCAAGGCCACTCCACGCGGGAGGGCGCGGGGCCCTAGGCAGGCGCGAGAACCTAGGTTAGAGGCTGCCAGCCCGAGGGAGGGGGCGCTCGTCCCGAGGAGCATCGGGCACCCCCCCGCGCGAAGTCCGGCGGCGGATGCTCCGGCGGCCGGGAGAACAGGCAGCGGCGGAGCGGTGGGGCGCGCCGACGGAAGCAGCGGGTGGAGCGGTGGGTGGTGGCACCGAGAGGGGGGAAGGCGGAAGAAAGGCCCGGGGCGACCCGAGCGGCCGACGGCGAGGCTAGGAGAGGGCGGGAGCGGCGGGGGGAACGCCGGAGACAGAGGGGAGTGGGGGCACTCCGGGAGCCCTGGTCCCGAAGTGGCGGCCGGGCCCGGAGAGCAGCGCCGGGTGGAGACGACCGCCGCGAAGCCGGAAAGGGGGCGGGGGAGGGGCCACCGACGCCAGGGGGGAGACAAGGGGGGTTGCTCATCCGACGGGGGCCGCTCAACGGCGAGGGAGAGCCGAAGCGACCGCCGAGGCCCGGAGGGAGGCTGTGAAGCGGCCAGGGGAGGGAGCGACGGGGACGACGTCGCACGGCCAACCGGCAACGAGAAGGGTGGGGGGAGCGCTCCGTAGGGGGCCGCGGGGCCACGAGCGTCCAAGAGTCCGCCGCCGGTGGAGGAGACAGGGCGGCAGGGGGGGAAGCCCCCTGGGAGGCGAGGGCGGGGAAAAGGGGGAGGACGCACCAGGGGACGTCCACCGAAGCTTCGGGGCAGGCGAGGGGACCGAGGCGGGTGAGAGTGGCAGAGTGCAGGGGGGGCTCCAAGTCCGCCGAAGAACGGGGCGGAGGCCGGACATGGCCGGAGGGGGGGATCCGGAGGGGGAGGGCCGGACATGGCCGGAGGGGGAAAGTCGGGCTGCGGGAGGCGCGGGCGGGAGGCCTCACACGAGGGGAGGGACGCCACCGCGAGGGCGGCAGAGGGCGGAGGGCGCGCTGGCAGGTCCGGCGGAGGGGCTGCCGAAGGGGAGGGAGGCCTCCTTCCCCGAGCGCGACGGCGCCGAGGACGCCGACGGGGGCGAAGGGGCCAAGGAGGGAGGGGGAGGGGGGGAGGGCGGTGGGGGGGAGCCGCAAGGGAGTCCGCCGGCGGCGACCCAGACGAGGAAACTGCCGGTGAGAGGAGGGGCGCACGGTGGTGCGGCCAGCCACGGCTGGCCGGCCGGCCAAGCCACCGGCCAAAGGAAGAGGAGGGGGCGGGGAGTGGAGAGCAAGGGGGGGCTGCCACTCTACCCATGTATGTTTGTATATATTATATATTATATACATACATATATATATATATATATATATATATATATATATATATATATATATATATATATATATATATATACACACATACACATATATATATTTACACATACGTATAAATGTATATACGTATAAATGTATATACACACATACACATATATTTATATACAAATACACATATACACGTGTATATTATATATATTTATATACATATACATACACATACTCACGTATATCTATATACACATTTATACGTATATAATTACATAACTCTATATATATTTAAAATTATCTATTATCATACCTTCCACTACAACAATTTGTATTCCAAGCAATCAACTAATACATTAATATATCTAAAAACGTATATACATACATATATTTATTTTATATATATATCCAAGATAATTTAAATAGCAAAATAATATATTATATTTAATATTCAATCTACAAGGGTTACTTACTAGACCATAAAATGAACCAATACCTATATACTCATCTATACATTCTACATGGACGACTTTCGTCTCACTACTCGCCTACATGGGCTTGGGCTTGGTTTGGGTCCTATCTGGACTAATTCGGTACAACCGGGTTCCTGCAAAGTCAATAAATCTAATAATTATTAATTAATCTATTTCTAATGGTCCTGCTATAGCTTGGCCTGGTTTTTCTAGTTAGGACAAACCGATGGCTTGGCACTCCCCTACCATGGCTAAATACTAGTCAAAGTACGCTACTGCACTACCCGTGCCATGATTCCTAGTCGTCTTGTACTCCAAAACTCTACCATGGCTAAAGGCATCTACCGTAATAATTAACTAAAATAATTATTTATAAAAATCTAAAAACTTACTATTTAAATCAAATAAATTAATAAAAAAATATTTTTCAAAAAAATTCCGGGAAGGGAAGCTACAGTTAAACCCTCATGTATCTAGACAGCCGTGACCGTATAGCGAGGTGGGTTGCACTTCAATATACGTAACGGGCTATGTACGCCCCCGCTCTCCAGTATTCTGGTTCTGGGGCATTATATGGTTTAAGTGGTGGCCCATGCAGGTCTTATAAATCAAGATATGTGAGGGTTTATCGAATAGATGTATCAATCGGTACTCGCCCTTGGCCTCTGCTCGTGTCTTCTAAATCCCTAGATTCTTGACCTGATCACATGCTTGTATCCTTGATCTATCCTGGTCCTTCCTTATTGTTCCCTATGTCGTCTTCTTCAGTGGTATTGTTCTTGGTCCTACCGATCGGTAAGGCGGAGCACCTCCCGTGGACCAGCAGCAACCTAGAGATCAAGCCCAGCATTCAGGAGTAGCCTCCAGAGTTGTGCCTACTGGAGGAGAGCCACCAGTTCAATCTGTCTAGCCTGCAGAGCCGGATGATGGCACTTTGGCGGGTCTCATCAGGTCATTATTAGCTTCCCAGGATCGTCGAGGAGATGCCTTGCACCAGGCGGTGGCAGATGCTTTGACCAGAGGAAGTCATCAGGGTAACAGCACAACCAACAGCTTCAAGCGCTTGAACCCTCCCTTCTTCGACGGTAGTGAAGATGCTATTACCGCAGATGCGTGGCTTCAGGACACAGAGGTGATTCTAGAAGCGGCAAAGACGCCCGAGAACGAGAAGGTGGCCGTGGTGCGCCTGCAGCTATTGGATCTTGCCCGTAGCTGGTGGGCGTCGCAGGCCGTTGGATTGGTGGCACCTATTGCTTGGGCAATATTCAGAGGAAGATTCCAGACCAAGTACTTCGATGCTGTAGCTCGGTACGATCTACAGACAAGGTTCACGAATTTGAAGCAAATAGACAGGACGGTCGACGGATATACGGTCGAGTTTTCCAGGCTTAGTCGGTTTGCTCCCATCTTGGTAGCGACCGAGTTCGATAGAGCCCAGCAATTTCAGCAGGGACTCCACCTAGAGATTTTGCTGGCGGTGGAGCAGTTTGAGCATCAGACTTTTGATGCGGTATTGAGGGCAGCTAGGAGGCATGAGTATACCTCCCAGAGGATTGTGGATAGGACCGGAGGTCGGAAGCGATCCCATGGCCAGATAAATCAGTCTTCAGCACTAGCCCCGGCAGCCAGGGCTTTGACCATTGAAGCTCCGAGGAGGGTGGCCTCAGTGACGTTGGTTCAGCATTCAACCCCGATGCACCCCCAGCAGCAGAAGCAGAAGCACTCTTCCGCGGTGGGATGTTCACACTGCAGAAAGCCGGGGGCATGTGGTATCAGAGTGTCGCAAAGCACAGCTGTTTGTGCTAGGTTTGTGGTACCCCGGACCACAGGGTTCGGAACTGCCCGAACAGGGGGAGTTCATCTTCATTAGCCTTCTCTAGTCCTTCGGTGAGAGGACCAGCACCAGTCCAGCAGCAGCAGCAGTACCCGTTCTCGAGGCCATTGCCGACGCAGGCCCAGGTATTCCAGCAGCAGAGACCACAGCAGTATGCCCAAGCCCAAGCCCTGATCCAGAGCAGGCAGAGGAGTTTTCAACAGAGGGGACCCGCACCCAGAGGACATGGTCAAGTGCTGGCTTTGACCATGGGAGAAGAAGAATTAGCACCAGGAGAGGTAGTGAC